>JABASP010001580.1:0-27753 GCA_019776565.1 Sminthurinus signatus | reverse complement strand
ATAATAATAATTATTATTTATTATTATTATTATTTAAAACAGTAATCATAATACATGATTTAATTTATATAGAATCTAAAACAGCGGATGACTTATGGAATGCTGCTCAACTTCAACTAACAATAGAGGGAAAGATGCATGGATTTATGAGAATGTATTGGGCCAAAAAAATCTTAGAATGGACAGAATCTCCAGAGAAAGCTTTAGAAATTTCAATTCTTCTCAATGATAAATATAATCTGGATGGAAGAGATCCAAATGGATATGTCGGTTGTATGTGGTCCATTTGTGGAATTCATGATCAGGGATGGCGAGAGAGAGAAATCTTTGGAAAAATTCGTTACATGAATTATGAAGGATGTAGACGTAAATTTGATGTTGACAGCTATGTTGCTAAATATAAACGTTTAGCAAAACTTCATTCCAGTAGTGGTAATAATGATGATGATGAGGAAGCGGGAACTTCATCTAAGAAATCAAATTCCAAAAAATCTTCATCTTCAGTAAAAAAAGAATCTAGTGATACTAAAGCGAGGTCAAGTTCAAAGTCTCGGGAACCTGAATCCAAAAAGTAAGTATTTTTGTGTGTGCTAGTTCTATTCTGATCTAAAAGCATATATTTTAGTATGTATCTATTTTTTGATATAATTTTTTGTTTTTTTTTCAAAAAAAAATATTACTTTATGATTATTACTTATTACAAATATTATGATATTTAATATTATACTCATTTTTCACGAAAGTACAAGTACATATCGGTATTAAATATTTTATGAATCCACGCACATGACATAATATTATATAAAGTCCTAATCTCGAGAAGCTAGTAACTTCAATATGTATAATCTATACACATTACGGCACTAAACTAAATCAAAAATGTTTGCTTGGACTCATATAATTAATAACTATAGGTGTTCGTATAGACTCAGTATAGATAGGTATAGAGTAGGTATAACCGTTTAGAAATACCTTTGATTTTTTACTTTTCAATGTTCCATGGGCATATTGTATTATGCTCTAGGGAGCAAATTCAATAATATAAATAAATAAATAGAATATAGGTATAAAAGATGTTTAATTTTTGTTTTTTTACTCTAATAAAATATGAAATATAGTATATAATATATAATATAATATGATATTCACAGCACAGTTGATGTTATAATAATATTATTATATTCTACGATATATTTATAGTTTTGCCGTTTGTGTGGTTTTTGTCTACGGGTATTTGAAAAATTCATAAATAATCGTTATTAAAAAAAATATATTATCCAGCAATGGTTTCTCACGATAAAGATTCTTTTTCATTTTAGACGCGTTTGTAGTTTTGTGTTATTAGCTATTACATAATACATAATGTATCTATTATATTATATTACTTTTTCCTTTTTCCAACTCTAGTTTCAAGTTCATGTAAACATACTTTAATTGTATGAATTATTGTTGAACATTGTTAGTAATACACAACACATTTATAAGAAAAATTATTTTTAGGTTTTATCTGTAGTAGTAGTTTATTTTTGAATTTCAATTTTCATGTGCTCATTACTTTGAATGAATTTACTATTGTAGTGATTACTAACAATGATTATAATATTGAGTAATAAAAATTTCATTGTATTTTTCTTGTATGATTCCGTCAAACAAAAACAAAAATTTATCGTTAATCGTTTATCAACATAATATGTATGTGTCACTTATTTACTCGATACTAAAAATATAATTTTAGAGAATAATTTTTTTTCAAATAGATTTCCAAAAAATAATATTATTCTGTAATACACTGCTGAGATTTCAATGGTGTAACATCTTGCATAGCTACAAAAGCACTACCTTTCCTTATGATTAAACCTCCTTTTTCTGCTTCAGGCATAGGATCAATACAACGGGAATACGTTTTACCAAGTCTTCTTCCAAAATTACGTGTACTTTTTAAAGTTGGTAGATTTGTATTTGAATTGGTAGCATCTAAATTGTAAATTGTCGTTGGTGGGGAAAATGTTTCATTGTCATTTTCTTTGTCATTCCCCTTTTCTTTCTCAGCCGACTCAGCCATATTTTCAACAATATTAATAGCATTACCATAATTTTGAATACTAGGAGTTTTAGATAGGGATTGAGATTTCTTTCCTTCTTCATTCTCTTCATGTATTGTAGCGAGGGTAGAGGCAACTGTGAGTGAAGGATATTTTCCTTCAACAAAACTTGATTTTTGTCTTTGTGAATGCTTTCTTCGCACGTTTTGTGCATGAAGATGGGATGTATTATAATGGTAAAGGGTTTCTATCCGGCCATCTGGAAATGTTACAACTTGAGGTAGACTATTATAATGGGCTATTTTGGGGTCGCCTACGGATTTTATTCTAGCAATTGATTGTATGTATGAATTTTGTTTCCCAGTTTGAAAAAAATCTGTTGGAGTTTCACTAGTTGTTGAATCTAGTCTTGTTTCAATGGGATGCATCAGCATTTCCAGTTTGGTCCGCATAAAATCATAGTCGTTCCCAAAGTTTTTTCCATTACGATACGCTTTTTGTTGTATTCCAGGAGAAAGTTTGTGTTTTTGGTTTTGATTCAATCGATTTTTTGCAATAGTTTTCTGTCTCATCTTTGTTGTTACGTTTCGTGAAGAATCTCGCCTTGTACATTTGGATTTTCCAGTGGGCGGTTTTTGGTTTGTGATATTTCTAAAAATGATTAGGTAGTATCCCATCATTTTCTTTTTTAGTATTTACATTACTTACAATGTACTTACAATGTGCAAAGAGCAAAAATTATAATGTTTTGTAACAAACTTGTAGTACGAGGGGACTTGTATAACTTGATTTCCATCAATGTCCATTTCTAGTTTAGTCAAAGAGGAGTGAACCCTACTTGCATCCAACGTTTTTTCATTTGGTCTTTGAAACCGACGATTTCTCCTTGGGACTGTTTGAGTTTTATTTTCATTATTTCCTTGTTCGTTATCAAAATCTTTTTGAAATCCAAAAATGAACAAACCACAAATCAACGAAATAAAGGCTAATGTCAGCATTATACATCCTTTATTTTTTATATCCCGTTGATAAAAAATTGAAATGTTTCCTCCACAGCCCTGAAAAATATATATATGTTTGTAATATTACAAAAAAATGTTTTTGAACTTGCTGAAAATTTTACAACATAAATTAGAAATAATTAGAATATTTTGAGTGATTTAGGAATATATTTCGGCTGTACATAGTATACATATTTCTTACCATTGTATTAATAACTTTTTGAGCATCTACTACGGTCTTTGAAGGTGCTACTAACCCCCACCCACATCCGGGTTTCGGCATTTTGTTTTTCCGTTGGCAACATGAATCTGGTACTGAATAGTTTGAAAATGATTCCTTCAAAATTGACCAGTCATGAAAATCTTTCACACCACAGCAATCGTACTGTTAACATTTTAAATCATTTAAACAAATTAATCATTATTCTGGTTTGATTTAATTGGAAAATAGAATCCTTTTCTTATAAAATGTTGATGTACAGCATAATATAGTACATACACACACAATAGACAATAAATTAAATGACAAAAAAAAAATATTAAAAAAGGCTGACCTGCCATTGAAAGTCAAGTAGCCAATTTATATAATTGCCATCATTTTGAAAACGTCTAAACGTAGAGAAAATTTCTTTTTTCATTTCCTCAGAAGACGCCCTTATCTAAGAATTTTTTTTTCAACAACTTGGGAAATAAAAATGGGAGTTCAAGCTTAATACTGTGCTGTAAACTGTAATAATAATTAATAACAATAATATTATAAAAATTCGATACAACAACAGAAAAAGGAGAAGAAATCTTACGCAAGCCACACCATGTAATAATTGAACAACAAAACTTCCAACTAGTATGAAGGCAGACCTTTTTAGCAATAATTAAATAATAATATGTCATCATGAAATATAAGTAGTAACATAGCCACCTTTTCCCTTTGATTCACTTATTGGGAAATATAACTCTTTTTTTATGTAATATCATCATAAAAGTGTATCGTATGCTTTTTGTTTTAAATCCAAGTTCTTACCACAGAAATAAGTACTTTTTTAGTGAAATTAGACCAGAGAGTCCAAAAATTCCAGCTAAAATGTAAAATGAGTTGATACCAATCATCAAATATACGGTATATCGTTGATTGAATGGCCATTCTCCTGAGTCTGGAAATTTACCAAGCTCCTGTATGTTAAAAATATTTCCTACGGCTCCATATACAGCAAAAAGTCCAAGTAGGATACTTGCAACGGACGAATAAACGTTGGGTGTCATTTTATTAGTAATCTGCTAGTTCAGTCATACAGTGATAATTGTCTCTAATTTATTATGTTTCATTCTATTCGGAAATTTCGGATAGCCGACCCATCATCAATTATGGCATCAAATGAGTTGATAGTAGTTGATGAATATAAGAATTTAAACTAATAATTATTAATATACCTAACCTAACCTTAATAATGTGGTGGTGTACAGTGTACAGTTTATATAATCTACAGGTTACAGGTGCAGTATACACAGTTCATTTAAAAAAAAGCTAAAGTTGTAAGTTGTAAGTTACAAATGAAACTTTGAATCAAAAAGTTCAAAGTTCAAATTGAACTTATTTTGAATTTGAACTTCAAATTTTGAAGTTTCACGTTTGAAACTTGAAACTAAATGTGGTGTGTAGTTATTAGTGACACACAAACAACGCTATAAGCTATAATGTACTCGACAGTTTGTATACACAGTACATAGTATGCACAGCAAAAACGCTAGTTTGTTTGTAGTGATCATGCGGGCTGTTTATTTGAGGGTTTTTACTGTAAGTAGTACTATTAGAGCTTACAGACGTTGTATACAAAAATTATAAGTAAAGTAAGTAGTTGAGATTTACGAGTGTCGGTCATAAATGGATAGTTTCTTCATTATAAATTGCTCGAATATATTAAATACCAGTAAAATTAGTACTGTTTTGTTTTATTTCTGTAAAAACTAAAAATCGATAAAAGTCATCCTTTTCAATGATGTACCAACAATTACAACATAATTTACAAAACCCAAAACCCCTATACACATGTGTACGTAAAATAACAGTAAACTAGTATAAATATTGATAATAGCTTCTTGTACAAAACGTTTTAAAAAATAACAATGTCAATATGTGTGGGATAAATCAGCAATAGTAAGAAGCTTTTGGTTTTTGGTTGTTTTATTATTAAGGAGCGTAAAAAACTCCTTCTTCAGTGTTTGACAAGTAAGACTTTCTTGGAGTGCCAGGAATAATATCCGACTCAGCGTCATCTTCTTGTTCTCTTGGGTCAACAAACTCTGGCGGTTTACGAACTTTGTTCCAACGATAAAATATAAAGTAGAGCACAATGAGAATGCTTAATATGATGATACAAACAATAAGGGATTCTATTAAGAATCGAATATATGCACTTTTGTACTGCTTCAGTAGTAAGTCACCACAACCCTGGAAATTCAAAACAGAGACACAAATGAGTATTGAATAATGTTTTCAATGTCTATTGTCTATTGAAAATACAAAATACATTTTAAAATGTTTTACAAAATCATTTTTTATTTTTAGTTTTTAGTTTTTAGAACCAAAAAAATAACATTCATATTTTCCAAACCTTTGTATAAATAGTGGAAGATAAGTTCTCTCCAGAGTATGTTTTTGAGCTTACAGCACAAATAGTTCGACTCATACCAGTGAAATTTGAAACACAGCATGATTCTGGTAATTTTGATTTGGGGATCCCGAGGGGAGGTCCAAATTTTTCCCAATCGTTATAGTCTCTCACACCACAACATTCATTCTTCAATAATCGTTTTAAAAAAAAAATTATATAAAATATTCAGTTGTTTATGTTTATGTACAAAGTATGCAGTAAAATTTTGAAAAATACTACATAGTACAGCATAATAGAATATTTTTTACAAGTTACCTCTTGTTGAAAACTATAAAAACTGATGAGGTAACCCACAAGACTAAGTTTAGATTTGACATGATTAAATATCTCATTATTGAGAGCCTTTTCACTTGACAGTACATAAATAGCAAATAAAACTAGACTCGTTAGTACCAAAGAACCACCAAGAAGGAACACATATACCTACAAAAAAAAAAAACAATGTTGGACAAATTAGTAGGATTTGGTGTGAAACTTTCAAGCTTACGTTTACATTTTAAATTATAATGCTATAAGCACTAACGTACTGCGAGCTGTAATATATAATGTGTATACTGCATACCAATATAAAACCGATGCGATCACGATGAATGAGGAGAAAGTTTTGTCCAAATATAACACCTAAGAGAAATAAGAACTGTGCAATCATTAACGTAGCAATTATGAATATGGATGGTGTCGGATGAACAGCTGAAAATGAAATCCTCCAACTATGAAGGTAAATAACATTCGCCGAAAACCCTCCAACTGCGTATATCTATACCAAGAGAGAAAGCATATACATTGTCAGACATATACCTCCATACATGAGTATAAAATTACATGGATTGTTTAATTACAAATTAAGTAGAAGATATTTTATTCATTATAGTGAGAATGTTAAATTTTACTCCTAATAAAAGTAGGAGAGAAAAGCTCAGCCATTCCGATTTTCTCCAAAAGATTACGCTAGCACTATGAATTTTCCAGCAAGTACGTTTCTGTTTTTTCCTCGTTTGAATGGATTTAGATTGTTTGACTGGAGGGAAGAGTAGCTCTCCGTCCACCACCTGCATGTCTCCCCCTCAGTATTATCTCGTCACAAAACTTTCTTCCTCCATTTTATTGTCACGAATCCACGAACTATACTTTATGTAATCATCATCTTTAGGGATTACCCAAGAACCTGGAATTCATGTATGCAGAGTTCTTCTTCTCGGTACAACGTTAAGTTCATATAAGGCTTCAAAAAGTGACCAGTGCAAGCTTTTGAGTCTTACTTGTCTATATAGTTTGGATTCAAAATTCGATTGAAAAAGTTTGGTTAGTTTTTTTTCATTTGAGATCTGTGCTTTCACGGAATTTTACCTTTATCATTTATATGTACATGAGTATTTAAACCTTACCCAGTATTCATCAGCAGTCAGTATTTTATCAGTTATTTTATTGTCATTCATCAGCAGTCAGCATAGTTTATGGTAAATGTGGTAATTGCAGTAAAACAGCACTTGTTTTAGTATACCCACTGCGAAGATGCATGAGATGTATATATCAAGGCCCTTTAGAAGTCTCAAAACAGGTCAGTTCAAAAAGAAAAAGGACTAATGCATTAGCTAATGGGTTGCCATTGGCAATGAACATACCTGGTTATAGTAAAAAACCTTGGTATATATATGGAAAAAATGTAGTAAATAATGAAATCAATAAAAAAATAAATTATATAGATAAAATAAAATAAATTGACAAAGTGACATGTAAAACATGTATATACTCGTTTCTCGTTTAGTTTCAATATAAAAATAAAAAGCATGGCAACAAAGTTCATTTATTATAGCGAAAGGTGATGGTGAAAGTTTTGAAACGGGGATGCATTACGAATTGCAATATGCAATACATTATAGATTAAAGTTGGTCTTGGTTTGCGTTAAGCATGTCTATAATTTTTAATTAGCTACATAAATGAATTAAAGAATTAAAACATAACAAGTATTTTATTCGTTATTTAGTGTTAATTAATAAATAATATCATGGTGTGTTTTCATTCTCTTATTGTTTTTTCTTTTTGAAACAAGCAAATGAGGTTTTTTACAATCACGTCGTACAGAGAAGATATCATGATTTATAATACATATATGAGGACTGGCATTTGATGCACAAAAGTCTCTCATCAACATTTAAAACCTTAATGAAACTTGTGTAACTGATTTGAGACGCTACAATATATTTTACCAAAATTTTTTACAATATCTGCAACGTAATATCCGACTACGCTATATAAATAACTGTTAATAAATGAAAAACGAAGGAACATTGATTTTTTTAGTGACTAGAAGATAATGTAGATTGTTGTTTTGAATGAAAAGCGGATGGTTCCAGTGATGTTATGTCCGTAGATTTACTATGAGATCCAGGGGAGAGAAAGTGTTAAAACAAACAAACAAACAAAAAAAAGAAACCATCATGTTTAATGAAAAATTAAAATGTATAGAACTATTCAATATTATTATGAATTATTGTGAAAGTGCATATGGTGTGTTAATTATTAATTATACCGATAAGATGGTGTATCCATTGACTTTTTATTGGAATCATAGCAGTAGTTGTAATAACTATGAATTGGACTTGCAAACGTTCCGCCTTTGTTTGTTAGAGAAGTAGCTGCTGAATCAGAATCAGTAAGAGAAATATTAGTGACATTACTATTCCCACTTGAACTGTTGTTGTTATTGTTGTTGCTGTATGCGAGTGCAAAAAATGCATCCGGATCACAAACAAACTTATAGACGTATCTCTCTCCAGCCACTTTCTGCATTATACCCTTTTCATAGTCTGTCAAAAATCAAGGAAAACATATTTTTTAGGGTAAAATCTTCTTCCAATTTAAGGTTCGTGTTCATACTTCATACCTATATGTATATTCTAGGTGCATACATACTTTACTCCATTACTCCTATTTTATAAATGGGACTTACAATAACGCAGAGAACGAGAGAGCTTGTCGTAGTTCATAGCATGACGACCTTTCATAATGCCCCAGCGCCTAGCTACTTCCTCTGGTTCATTCTATTTTGAAATCATTCAAAACATGCCATAAAAGTAAAATAAAGTTTGTAAAATATTATATGGAAATTCATAAAGTGATATGTATATTTTATATTTTACAAGTTGAAAAACGCGTCATTTATTTAAATACCAATTTAAACTCCATGCCGCGACCTGTGGAGAGAATAGTTCACAGTTTATACATTAAGTCTCAAAAGATGTAAGTACTTAAAGTCTTTTATTACCGTACTCTCAGAATATACTCTACTCTTATAATATACAATATACATTATAAATACGTACCTGTCCAACAAATACACGCTGCATTCGTTGGGTCATCTAAAAGAGCAACAAGAAACTGCCACAGCCTATATTCAAGCATATAAAAAATATAAAATTTAAAAGAACAAATTTGTAATGTACGCTAATAAATAATAAATATGCTATTCATATGTACGAAATTTTCCCATGCATCTACTTTACTTACTGAAGGGAACCTCTGCGCTGGTGATGATGATGGTGGTATGAGGTGGGTAGTACCTGTGGGTTCATTAACCATTAATGTATTTCGGTTTATAAATATGCGTATGTCAAAAAAATGTCAATTACAAGTAATTTGTAGCTCATTAGCTACTCATTTTACTTGTACAACAGTAAAAAAAAGAGAGAAAGGGAAATTTATTAGATTGGGCATTGATAGGGGGAAAATGGGAATAAAATCAATTTAAATTAGTCTTGTCATGTCATTACTAACAAAAGGAGGAAAAACTGTGTGTGCTTTGTAAATGTGTAAAAATATGTCAGAGTGAAAATAAAAGCAATTTATAGATTATGCAGATATATACACTGTAAATTGTAAATACTTTGCAAGTTCCATTTGCCATTTATATCTGTCTCATGCCGTACCTGTTGAGTAGATCCATTTGTTGAAGTCAAATTGGTGTTTGTCCAAGGGTGTGGCGAAACGCTGCTATTGTGACTACTTGTTCTTGTTGTTGACTGACTCTGCTGCTCCTGTAACCCTCCATCTACATAGTATACATGACAAGACAAGGGTTGATGAAAAAAGAATCAAGGAATTCAAATCATGATAATGTAAGTATAATATGTATATAGTAATATAAAAACTTAAAAATTAATTTTTTTCCAATGAAAAACTAACACGAAAGATTAGTATACACTATACACACGAACATTTTCACTTCATCTTTCATAATAATCTTTCTCTCAGTCTCTCACAACTTCTTTTAAGTATACCAAAAAATATTAAATAAGCGGAAAAGAATTTCTGTAACATATATATACAGATTACAGATACAGCATGCAAATTTGGAAGCTAAAAGTTGTTTTAAAAAATTAGAAAATATGTTACTTTTAAAAGAATGAAGATTTTTTTTTCACAGAGAGTGGAGAAAACAGATGAGTACAAAAAAGAGATGAAGGAAGAAAGATACAGCATACAGCCTGCGGAGACTGGTGGACTGGAGGTATTTAACTATTTAAAAATTTCAGCTCCCCATTGTCATTCTCTTTAAATATGAGTGAGAACGGCTAGATGCTGGAGCATAATTTATAGAATCCGCTTAGAAACTTGATTTAAAATCCGTTTAATCCTTTAGTACATGTGCATATTAAATGAACCACCAGCATTGTTTTATACATGTACAATGTAGCGCATATTATACTTCTGATCTTTTCTATAGTCCATAAATGATACTGCAAACGTAAGTACTATGTACATAGAACAATCTATGTAAGATGTAGGATCAAGTACTCGATCTATGATTAGTTAACCATGTATTATGTATAATCATGCCTCTTTACTCTGTACTACTTAATGATTCTTTTACAAATTTCAGTCCGAAAAGATATCATTTAACATTTACTATTTCATAAAATTTTAAATGCTTTACCTGTAAAAATATTCACTACCGACTACTGACTACAAGATCTGCTACTCCTTCAACAACTTTGTATATTTTGTATATTTTTAGTCTTTCAAAGATCTTTGAAAGGAAAGTCTGAATAATGAATAAAAAATACAAAATGAATTTTTTTTTTTTTTTTTTACTAAACTTTCATTTAATTTTATAATGAATAAAAAATACAAAATGATTTTTTTTTTTTTTTTTTTACTAAACTTTCATTTAATTTCAAGAGAATACTGACGAATAAAATATTATACAAAAAAGTATAATATAAGTACGTACAATATTTTATCGTTCCTTCTTTGATTTCTGATGAATAAAATTAACAGATAACTACTTTATTCAATCTTCATGTACATGAGCTATCCATTTGTAAAATCTCGTACATCTCGTATCAAAAAGTAGTATGTCTACTTTCTGCATACTTCAAGCAGTAGCAGAAGGGGAGAAGTATCCACCGAAAAATTAATGGAATAATTATCAACGGGTATAATGTATTAATTTTTCTAGAAAACACTCATAGACAAACACACATGTAAACATAAATTATACATGGGACTTTCTTTCTTAATACTTTTATACTATGTGCAGAAAGCACCGACGTTCACTGTAGCGGTTGAGCGTTATAGTGTAATGTACAAAAAATACTGTAGATATAGTAGATATGTATATAAGACATACCTACTGCGTCCCTGTGTTTTACGTGAGTATAGTGTATAGTTTACGGTGTACAATGTAGATTTTAGATACAGTGATACATGTACAGTGTGTATAGTGTACATGTATTGAAGGGTGAAAAACGGGAGACCAAGAGAAAGAAGATGAGTATAGTGAGAAGATACAAACGAGCCTGAGTTTTTAGTTGCTAAATCTGTGAATCAGTAATGAAATGAGTGACTGAGACTCTTTTCCTCTCTCTCTCTCTCTGTCTCTCTCTCTCCGCTTGAACTTAGGTACATATGATATTCATATTTGTATCACGAACGTTAAAGAGAAAAGTGAGTCATATGAGACTGGCTGAAACAAAGTAGGAGGATTTTCAGAGAGAATGTATCTATACTCTAGACATAATATACTTTTTACTTTCTAATTCTAAACTGTACATGAGTTGCACACCAATTTTTTAAACCTAGACAGAGAGTATTAAATTTGTGAGTGACATGCATGGGAAAGTGAACTAACATATTAAATGTATCAACTTTTAACCTACAGTTAATACACACTACATAAGCTTCTTCTCGACCGGAAAAACGATGGGAGTGAAACAAAGAGAGAAACTTTTTTATTCTTTTTCAAAATGAAAAGTCTGATATGTGTAATGTGTATATAGTGATACATTGCTGTAATGGTAAGGTAATGTGTGTAAAGAGTAAAGAGCTCTGCTATAACTTTATCATGTTTATGTACCAATACAATGTGTAATGTATTAAATTACTCGGCACTCTGTACGCTGTACGCTGTACGCATATGTAGCTACATGTGTGTGAGTGTGTTTATTTGAAGGGGAGTTTTTAATTCCTAAAGGGAATTCCAGACAAGCCAAAGCGTTAAAAGGTTCATCAATTATTTAACTGTTAGTAATTAAGCTGAGGGATTTCAATTAGTCATTTTAGGGGAATCTAGACAATATGCCCAAACACATATGCAAATGTAAAATGTTACCATTATCATTAATACATCATGTTCTTCATCAGTAGTCAGTAGTCGGTAGTATCGTCTCATGTGAGTCTATGAGATTCTGGTGAAAGCTTAACTAGGTGACTTTTGCTACCTTTCTTTTACCATAATACGTCTTTTCCCTTTTGTATGAAATATGAAAAGACCAACAGCACAAAGTTATAGAAAGGCTCAGGAAAACAATAGACAATATAGTCACTATAAAAACTAACTATAAGATAAACATTTGATATTGTATTGTATTGTGTACAATTTAATTCCTGATGTTTGATGTTGGCTTTGGAATTAACAAGTTAAAATACTATAAGAAGAAAGAACTTGCAAAACCCCAAAATACCCTTATCCCTTTCATTTTTCATTCAAATAGAATAATACTGACCAGTGACTAAACTCTACAAACTTTATGAGGGAAGAAAACACTAAAGCTGAGATGTATTATTATGTTTTAAAATTGTTATATTAAATTCTTCAATTTTCAAGACTTTTCTGAAGAAATTTTGTAGACTCATTTTATGTTAGATATGAATTAGAATTAGAACACAACAAAATAAGTTATAAGAGAGCAAAACATAATAAAATACGATGAAAACAACTGTAAGCCATGAAAATTTGTAAAATTGTGAAAGGGAACATAAAATGTCCTGTTTTATCCCACTTTCCACTGTCTATTTTGAAAACCGGGGGTAAGAGGTAAGAGAACGAGATGAAAGAAAGGGGAAGATGGAAAATTGGTTCATTTCCTCATTGCAAACATGTTTCTTAAACACATGAGAGAGGATGTGAAGTTGAAAATTGTAAATATTTCTTCCTTTTTCCTCATGACTCATGACGAATGGTGGATTGAAAGACGAGAGAAATGATGAAGAGTTTAAATTTAAATTTTCTTACGTATTATTTATAATGACTACCTATTACCTATACTTTATACATTATTGTGTATATCTCGAAAATGAATAAATAATATCAAGTGTATTAAAGAAGATTGGAGAAAAGTAGAGTCAAAGAGGTACATTGTACATGCATAGACGAGATTCATACAAATTTCATAGTTCATATTCACACAAAATACCGAATACCAAATCGTTAATCACTTGGATAATTCGATTAACAGTAAAAATGGAAAATCTGATAATTGATCTTGTGAAAAGGTGAAAAGCGAAAATGACAGATCAGAAGAGCTTGGGGCTTTCAAAATTCACTTTCCACAAAATTCCTTCTCCTTTTACTACTCTTTACTTCAATTATGATCCTCATTACCTCAAAAGTTAATAAAGTTACAGATTATAGATAAAGAAGAAGGTAAAAGAAGAAAAAGGGAAAGGGAAAAAGCAAAACATTTTCAGTACAAAAGTACATACCTCCATATTCTTGTTTCAAAGTTTGTCCTTGGTAAAATATGGAATCAGTCACTGGCGCTTTACTACCACTGCTACTACTACTGCTTGACAATGTGGAGTTGACGTTCGTATGACTACCTTGGTAATATCTACATAAATATACATATGCATATCCAATATCACATTAGTAAAAGCAGGAGAAAGTCATTACAGCTTATTTCGAAACTTTTACTGCAATGTTATTTATCATTTATGAATAATAATTGTAAAACAAATGTTATGATGTACATTGTGTGTAATGTGTAATTGTTTAGCTACTAACTCAAATTACACAAGCAATTTTTTAGCATTGTAAATTCTATAATGGATAATACGGTTCATACTTCATATACTGCATAAATTACCTGTCTTCAATTTGAGGAGTATTCCGAGTAGCTCTCACCCTTGTGTTGTTACTGCTGCTATTACTGTTATGGCTACTACTCGTATTCGTATTTGTATTCGTATTCGGAGTATGATGACTGTGATTATCACTATTGTTTATGTTAACAGCTGAAGTGTATTCATAGGATGGAGATGTAGAGGTTTCCTCAATAGAAGGATAGACCGAATCAAATCGACTGTTCCCCGAGCTATCCGTCGGGCTGTGATGGGCTGCGTATGCATTATAAGAGGGGACATATGCATGAAGAGAGGGGTAACTTGAAGGGTGATGGTGGTGGTGGTGATGGTGGAGTGAGTGGGAATGATGTGAATGTTGGTGGAGATGATGATGATGCTCGAGAATCCTGGAAGACTCCTCTTGCTGTTGTTGTTGATGCTGACTCTGTTGACTTTGATTGTATATTTCCGGTGTAACTGATGCTATGGAGCTGGAGGCGGGTGAAGATGGCTCTTGTTTTATTTCCTTGTAACCTATCAAATAAAATGTTCAATAGAATATTATATAAAATATAATACAAAATGTGAAATCAATATATACACTATACACCAATAACCAATAATTCCACAAGTATCATATAATCTCGGACAAATATTTATGTTTTGCTTTGTTTCTTGTTTACAATCTAGAATGTAAACTCTAAAACTCGTATATGTGTTTTATATTTGATACTGTATTTATATGGGGAAAATGAGAAAGATTGTGTGGACTATAGACTCTCCTAAAATGTAAAGTAAAGAGATAAAAAATGCATATGGGATGGGGGTACAAAATTTTCCAATTCCAGAGTTCCTCCTGTACCCTGTTTCCTGTATTGATTCATTTTCTCGTGATACTTTTTGTATCTTATTTCTTGTTCTTTTTATTTTTTATTGTATTAATGTTTTGAAAATGTCTCAAATTATCATACTGCTGCATTCATAAGGAGGATTTTGAATGTTGAAGTACAAGCATAGAGAGCTCTAGAGCTATATTACAAAAATTGTTGATCAAGTCTAGATTCTAGATGTCATCTGTTTTATTTTATATTTTTACACGACACAGTTTTATATACAGTTACAAATCAATTACACTCTGCTTACTGCTCTTTTGTCTTCTTTGTGAGTTGTGAGTCAAAGGTTTGTTGTAGAAAAGGAGAGCGTATGAGAGCCCTTTTGCAATGCACACTCCAGAATCCAAAATTCAGACTCCAGCTCAACTTATACGTAAAACGTAGACTATAGACAGAAAAGAGTGAGTTGGGGTGGTTTTGTACGCGCATTGCCATTCATGTGCTCCCCTCATGATGTCTAACTGTAAGTACAGTCTATAGTGTAGACTGAAAACGCACATGTATTTGTGTAAGCTCATTCATATGTACTTACATACCACATACCATATCTGTAATGTACAATGTACAGTACTCGGACATTTCTACTAGATACGGTTCACCACAGACCATTTTTCCTCTCTGTGACGGCAATGACTACTTTTAACTATTAGTGGCTCACTTATTACTTATTGTGGCCAAAACTCAGAGGACTGTGACCAAATGCTAATGAATTGGCCATCCTTCCTTTCCTTTCGAACATCTATGCACTTTGTACTGTGTACTTTGTACATATGAGCCGACTGGACAATGTGTTGTACCACATCTTTTTATATAGACATCTAATAGATAAAATATAGATTACTCCTTACTCCCTTATTCCATTACGTTCATACATATGTAACTATCAACTATCAGAAAATCAGAGTAAAAAATGATAATCGTAATACAGTAGAAAAAGTCTGTCAATATTTTTGAAGAATAACATAAACTATACCAGTATGAAAGATAATAAATAGCTAAGAAAATACTAAAGTTGACTGTAAAAGGAAAAGGGAACATCTTCCATAAACTCCATACGACATAAATATTTGAAGAAAAAAGGCAAAAATAAATGATTTTATAATCATCAATATCAAAAAATTATGCTAAAGTATCCTGTTCTCTAAAAAACATATTACACACGAGTGTACAATAATATATTTTGCCAAGATTAATTATATATATATGAATTTTTCACGATAAATAATGTTAATTCATATAGAGTTTCACTTCACCCCATGGAGTATGCAACAAAAGATACTTAATAGATTCATCCCTCTTCGACTTTTCTCTTTCCAGCATTTCATTCTGTATATGTTATATTATTTACTTTTTACTTTGATTCCGACTTCAGACAGAAACAAAATTCAAAATCTGGAAACTCCAATGGAACTTTTATTCCAATGGAAATGAGAAAAGCATGGGGAGAAAGAGACAACCACTTGACCGTCAGCTGCAAACATTAAGTTGAGGAAGCGAATCGAATGCCAATCAGTTATGGCTTTTTAGGAACGTCCCTTTTACAACTACAATCACAATTCACAATGTGTCCTAATGGGCAATGAATATCCATCTATTTATAGCTTCATTTTTGTATGTACTTTAAGTCTCATTAGCATTTAGTATTTAGATATGTTACCCACTACACACTACACATGACATATACAATGTACATTTTTTAGGTTAAAAGCTCGTTCATGTCCATTCGTATTAGATTGTCACAATCTGATTGTGTATTATGTATTATGTACGAAACTGAATATTGATATGTTTTTGTGTGCTTTGTCATGATAAGTTTGTATTTATCATCCGCAATTCACAATTTACAATATTTTCAACTTATCATTTAGTCAACAATGCATTTTTTTTTACAAAACGTTATAAATATTATAATTTTTACTTGATTACTCTGATTATATTGTTAAGCTGGAAAAGTCAAAAGTGCAAAGTACACCCTTTTCTTTTGACTGTTCATTGTTCATTCATGTGCTTGCTAAAGTATTCTTTATGTTTATGCTGCTGAATTTACTGCTCTCCTTTACAAGTTGCTCATTTTATATTATACATCTATTATGTTTGGTACTGTGTACTGTGTTTCTTTGTCTTTTCAACTACAGATATAAATGTATAATTTCTGATATTCCGAGTCCCACAAAAAAACATATCAAATTCGAAAATGTTATTTTATTGGAAATGAGACATTTGTATTGTGTATACTACTATAATAATCCTTTACACTTTATTTGGAGATGATACTTTTTAGAACCTATGTGCATGTACATTATACAATCTACCGTTTGTCCTATGGAATACAAAATATATAAAATACATATATTGATGTATTATTCCTTATTCATGCTTGTGTCTTGTGTACAAAATATTTACCAATACTTGTAATAACTGTAAGAATATTGTAAACTCTACATTGTCTATTACATTTCATCTTGGCTACATTATTAAAATTTTCCCTATGAACATAGTAAATGTACATTGTACATAGTACAAACAAGAGAGACATGGATACAGAATAATATGTAGGCAGTCAGACGGTGAAAGCGAGATGGGTAGAAACATGGAGAAGGTGTTTACTCAGGCCGCAAGACATCAGATCATCATTTAATTACTTTGATCAACATTATAAGCAATATGATCTGTGTGTAAACATGAAGAAAACGATGAAGAAGAAGAAGAAAAAGAAGAGAGTGGTCATGTGCTTTTATTTCCCCATATTGTTCCCGTTTTATCAATTCTATACTCTACATCTATGAAACCTATGAGAGCGTATTTCATGTATGTTTAGCATTTGAGAAATGAAATGTAAAATGTAACAAAACAAAACAAATTAAAGTAGATAATAATATAGATAGAAAGAGAGTTGACGGGATGATTCATAATATAATAGTCATATTTTTCTTCGTCGTATAATATATTTCATATATTTTCTCATGTATAAAAATTACATCCTATAATGACATAAGACATAATATTATGTAAGTTTTGTAATCCATTTTATATCTATAAACCTTCTTTAAATGTATCAAGTCAAGTCAATTTTATAAGAAATTAATCAAGAATTTAATCGGTTCGTGTTCGTTTATCTGCGGTATTGATTAAGAGAAAAAAATGGTATAACATATAAAATTTGTAGTTCCAATCCTGTTCTGATATTTTTCCGCAGTTTGAAAAATGACATGTAGGAAAAAAAGAAAAGAAAACTGAAACTGAAGGTAAGGTCTGATACAAAATATCCTATCAAATTGACAAAGAAAATTTTAAAATCTTTTGGAAAAACTTTCAAAAGTAAAAGTAAAAGCGTTTCTGTTGTAGTTTGATGTCGTTTTGAGCCTGGATGTGAAATGTGGGGAAAGCGAGATGATACAAACAGATCCACTCTCGATACAGTCGAGAATCGAGAGTCGAGACTCGACACAGAAAGGGGGTTGAGGTTATATGAAACACAATATACACACACACATGTAGAGGGAAAACTTTTACGTTTTTTCTACATCAAATATGTTACATCACATTGTACATGCAAAATGTAAGAAGATGCATAATAATAATGAGAAAATGCTGTATGAAATCTTTAACGTTTATACATGATCAAATATATGAACAAATATATATCATAATAATATCTATAGAGAGAGGCATTTTCAATGTACAAGAAAAAGTAAATTATTAGGAAAAGCTATTTTGTACATCACTGCGGGTAGCCTCAGTTCTTGCTGGTTTTGTTTTCTTTTTAATTCTTGTATAACTATGTATGTACACATGTGATCTTGAGTAATGTCAAAACATACTACATACGTATACGACTTTACTTTGAAGAAAAATGATGCTAAAAACCTTACAGAACAATTCTATGTTTTATTTAATACACTATGGATATGGATATAAACTGTGTGTATCAACAGGCTCAATACTTTATATAATATGAAATGTAGACTGCATATTTTATGCCTCTTTAAACCTGACTATTACTTAGTGTAGGCTATAGGCTCTCTGTATCTATCTAGATATTTGTACATGTTACCTTTCAACTTTTAATAAATTTGATATAGTTTTGTCTTTGCAAAAAATTGCTTGTCCCAACTTCTTCAGACATGTTTTATGAAACATCATCTCGTAATATGCCGTTTGATAAAAGGGAAGAGAAAAGTATTCATAATCTATACACTATATACTTTCTACACTATACATACCATTTCTATTAGAATATAGAGCTGTATCTTCTTTTACCCTGTGAACTAACCCCCAGCCCTGAAAAAGTTGAAATTATGTATGGCTGTAGATGTAAGATATAAATTTCGCGATTTCACCGCTGAAGACGTTGAACTGAAATGTTAATGTACTTGTGTACCAAAATTATTCCCTAACATTTACTATTAACTATTACATTGACTGGGAAATTAGTTTGTAACTGAGAAATTCAAGTCCTACCTTCATACTTACGATTATGCTCGGTATGTAAGCCATAGTTCATGAGATCCTCAGAACTGTTCAGGCTAGCACCAATACTTGGACCTAAAATAAATGTAAGACAAAGGGGAAATTGTTATTTTAAGTAAGTATAATATGATGAAGTAAAACAAGTTTTCTGGAACTTGATATGATGGTTTTTCCGATTTCAAACAAAAGCATTTTATTAAGCTTGGAGGATGTCAAAAAATGTGACTGTTCGTGGATTTTAAATACCTTGATTGTGAATTGTAGCCCAAGATTCTTGGATAAGGGTTTGGAATCCAGATATCATCTGAAAAAAAAATGAGAAAAATACATATACTTTGTACTACAAGTTCCTAATGCTACCATAAAATAGAAGTACTTTAGGATAACTATGAACTTCATAGTATGAAGTACAAAATAAAAAAAGTATTCAAATCACAAAAATATAAGTAACACAAATTGAGTACTGAGAGTTGTTGTTTTTTCTTTGGATGGACGACTAAATCGTCTACTGAATTTACCCCATTCTACATATGTATTGTATGGATTGACAGCGCAAGAAAATGTTCGTAAAAACTAATGCTAACTAAATATGTACATAAATATTAAATAGTGATGAAATTTGATGTACAGAGTACAGAAGCCGTACACTGTACAGACATGTTAGGTTGTAATACTGTATAGTAACTGTATTAATGACAAACATTATCATTTAAAGAACTGAAAAAACATTTGTAAGAAAATCCTATATTTACTTTGCTTGATCACAATTTGAGTTACATGTACAGTGTACATGCATAAAAATTTGATAGGAGATCATAATAATCCTTAGAACTTTGTGTATTTTTATTTGAAGATAAAAAACAAGTAGTGCTGAAGGAAAAACAGTTTGATACAGGGTGAGAATACTGGCGTTATTTAGAACGGAAATAGGAAAATCTATTTTTCATTTTCAATCTATTGTCATAATCATTATTTTGAGTGTACAGCGGTTTCTGATTGTGTATGTCTCTCAGTTTTTATTGTGTACTATGTATTATGTATACAAGTATGTTGTATGTTGCATACAGTCTTTATTTTATATTCTGTATTCTATATATATGTTTGTCGGGGTATTCTGCAAATAGATCGCTGTGTCTACGGGTATGTCATTGTATCATTGTGTGGAGTAAAACGCCTATATTGTCACGGGTTGACTTTCTTTCATTGCTTTTCTTCCTATTTATTATTCTCGTAGTGGGGTGGGAAGAAGCACCATAATCATATTCAACATTCAACCCAAATGAGAACTCTTTCACTTACTCTTTTGAGCCTTTGCTTCCATACACGCGTTTGCAAACACGCTTTGATGTACAGTGTAAATCTTGAACTGAGCTTTACCATTTTTATTGTTAGAAAGAAGTAGTATGCATACATAACATGTATTTGTACAGGGGTGAACATGAGTTCAGTGACGAGTTTATCTAGAAATCTGTATCCGATGTATACTCTACCATAAAATGTATGATATGTATTGGTTTGGAATTTGGAAACGAAAATCAAGATTTGGTTGGTATAAATGTCTTTGACTTGAGAGACTTGAGATTAGATGAGATTCATTCATACAGTAAATTTTCAAAAACATTTTTTTTTATCAATACAATAAAATAACATACAAAAGGCGTAAAAATTGTACATGGAGAATACTTTATTTATTCGTATATAGAAACTCTATCAAAATCAACCTATAATCTATATACCTTACACATATGTACAAGTATACATATACAATATATTATGTATACACAACACACAATAATAGTTTATACTTCACACTAAACCTACACTACACTACACACACACTATGTATTGTTGTTTCATCAATGAAAGGGCACAGAAACTTTGATACATTAAATTTAATTTTCGTCCATTGTGTATAATGTATAATAGATGACAAATTTTCCAGAATGTTCTGGTCTAAATGAAATTAAACTTTTCTTGAGCTGAAGTCCTTTGACTTTAGATATATAAGTATAAAATGCAATGCAACATACACGAACATTTAAGTTGTCATTACTTAACCAAAAGTGTAAAACCAAACTATTGGGTAATTGGTAAAAGTGAGAAAGCAACTATTTTAGAACATGATGAATAGATGTTAAAAAAAGATGGAAGAGACATTCAAGAAATTCGTTGTAAAGAAAGTCAAAGCAGACAAAGAAAAGGACAATAACAATAGGAAGGACATCCAAAGAGTTGACAAAAGCGCACTCGCTATTCATTTAACCTCTTTGAGGTGATAACAATATTGAAAAGTTTCTACTCGTTCGATTAGCTCTTGTTTTCTAACCCCCCTCTTTTCTATTTTCCTCATAGCATCGTCCGTTTTCTCTTGTCTCTTTCTTTCAATGTCCTTTACTTTACTTTATCAAATCACCGACTTTAAGTCTTTTCTTCTTTCCTATTTATTTTGTTTTGTCTTCAATTTTCAATCATACAACACTATGTTGAGTCTTCAACTGTATTTAGTGAAGTTTTTGTCGGCTCTGAGCTTTTAACTTTGACCTTTTCAATAAACTTTGAAGTCTCGTCCCATATAAGTAATAAGTACTTACATGGACAGAGAAGAATTTAACAATGTATTTTGTATTCTCACCGCTGTATACAATTTTCGATGATTAAAAAAATCATATGTAACTTTTAAAACACTGACATATATAGTACATAGTGCATAGTGTGATATTAAACTTATATATATATATTGGGGAGGGGGTGTAATATGTAAGTAATAAAAATGTTTTTCCCAGTCAAACATTAAAAAGCTCTCCCAATTTTATTTACTTTCACCTGGGGGAAAATGAGACAATTCAAGGGGTGAGCTCAATTCTATACTTTTTGACTACATACTTTTGGCTCATCGCGTACAATGTACAATTATATAATGATTGTACTGTGTACTTACTTTATAGAAAATAACTTTGTGCATAGCTAGAGAGGGTATACGATATAAAAGGTATAATATATAACGACAATAATACTGTACAAAGTTAAAATAAAACAAGACGACAAAAACTGTAAACGTTTTAACCAATCAATTACTCTGTACTCTGTATTATGTGTATAATAGAAGTTATACACCTTTTGGTAGAATATACATGATTAACAATGAAAAATTTGAAAGGGTTAAGTGAAAAGTGAAAATGTTTCTGTTGTACAACATGATCAACATGAACATAAATTGTGGTAACAATAATAGTTATTCTTATTATAAAACTAGGACTATTTTTTATCATGTACAACTTTTGTTTGTATCATGTAAAATATTTTGTACTTTTTCTGAAACAATTTACTATTGTTTGCAAACAAATATGAGTCACAAAAATCTCATAATCTCGTCAAGTTAAATACAAAAGAGGAATAAAGATACAGTAAACAAACTACACAGATAACCAAAAAATTAGTCAGTCCATGTATATGTCTAGCATACACAATTATAAAGCGTCTGACAAATAAAGTACCAAGTAGAACCAATTCCAATACAGAGAAAATAATGGGCTAGTATATAGCTAAAAATATTAAGAGGTAATATTTTTTCAAACAATCAGTTCCCTGTACTATAAACTATAATGAAAATTAAGAATATTTCCATATAATAACAAGTAGTAAGGAAGTAAACACGTCAACCTCATTCCAAAAAAAAGAGAAAACAAATTAAACAACAAGTTGATGATTTGAAGACTGAGTAAAAGTGAAAGAGTTGGGAGGTAAAACATATTGTATGATGTCAATAATTATTATTAGAGCTTAAGAATCAAAATTAAGAAAAACGGAACGGAAAAGTATGAGAGAAAGGGGAAGAGAAAGTTGCCTTACAGGAATAAAAAAAACTACAATATGTATGTATGAATATGTATATAGTATATCTGACCTTTTCCAATTTTTATCGAGATCAGGTGGTGGGTGTACTTCTTCCTTTACTTGCAATAGTACGAGGAAACGGATGTCGGAAGTGACCTGGTATTTCAGACCGGGGTATTTGGAACCAGATTCCGGCTGAGTGAAGCTGTTGAATGTTGATCGTCTTTCGTCTATATAGGTTTTTGAGGAAGTCAACTTTACTCTCTCTCCCTCTATCTTTCTTTCGCTCTCGTTCACTGCACGGTTCTTTTTGAACTACACGCACTCGAAAGCTAAATATGATAGTCACAATGTATCCACAGAACTATTGTATAAATGTATACATACATTATATTCACTCTCTCTATTTCTCTATCAGATTATGCTTTGCTCTGTATTTGTATCTCTTTATAGCCTGTGGAAAGTCAAACCGAAAATTTATAACATGTTATGTCAACCCCGGAACAGTATGTACCCAACCGTATCTGTTTATCAAATATGCTCATGTTATGCGCACTTATACTTTCATGTAATACGATGCGGTACAAGATACAAGTTTGATTGCGCCCATGTTACTGATCCAGCAGTTAGCAGTACAATGACAAACATCATGAGACTATACATTGTTATAGTATCTTTTGATGTTCACGGGAAAGTCACACTAGAAGTCTATTAAACTACGATTTGTAAAGAGTTTTATGAAAATATATAAGAGACAAAACTAGAAAGGTAATAGTTTTTCATATCGTTTTTATTGAAACATTATAGAACGCGTTTTTAGTAATATAAACACTAAGACGATCTCTAGTTACTATATTATATTGTTGTATCTTAATATTATATGCACATATCATCAATACAGAATATTGTGTGTGTTTGTGTGTGTAGATAGTAGTAATATTACCGCTCAGTTTTAGCACACACGCATATATATCATAATAATATATCTATATTCTACTAAGTTGCGTTTAAATAATGATTACATTTATGCTTTTCTATTTTACACGATTATACAATGACCTTATATCGTATCATACATTATAAGCAATATTTCCTACACAATAATAATATTATTACAATCCATATACTTTGAAGTGTATACATATTCGCTGATTATATGAATATATATATATACATAATCATAATTACTGTTTATATAGTATAATGTATAATATATTTGTTATTATTTATTATGATGTGTACCCTTATTCACATTATTTATTTATTGAAAACAAACATTCATAATGAAAAAATTTCATGCGCCTATGCCTACTTATATATATGCATTCATGGATTTTAATTAATTGATTGAAAAAGTATACAACTTATTATAGTATAGAAGTACCACAATGTTATGGACTATATATATATATAATGTAATAAAATGTAAGTTCATCATGAAAAAACATTTTACATTCTTCACCATTTTGTAAAATAATAATATTGATAATAATAATAATCATAATAACAAGATTGCTATGTAAAACACTGAAAGTATTTAGCTTTATATACTAAAATAGTACAAAGTATAAGCATATTTAATATGGTATTATTATGTTACGTTTATAGTATATGTTATTAACTATTAATGGTTATATTTTAATATTTATTATTAATAATATTAAATATTTTACGAATAACCTTATTCCACTCGGACAATATTACAGTTTAATTATTATATTGAACTATAAGCCTACATAATATATGAATTATTACAGCATGACATTTTATACTACTTTGTAAAAAAAAAAAATCTATCCAAGGCTGTCACCAAATAGACATGATTCTAAGCGAATGGAAGATATTTAAATGTTTCACATGACTGGAAAAAGAAAGCAAGCCTGACTACAACTAGGTCGGTTCTAAAATGTAATTTGTAGTTGTTTTTTGTTTACTTACAGTGTAACATACTATAATATTATTATACAACTATTAGTTATTATAGAAGAGTTATACATACATGTATATATATATACATTTCAAATTTTTCTCATGGGTCTTCTTCTTTTTTTCCTACAAAAGAGATTTCAATGAAATTTTTTCATACAAAAAATTCGAATAATGATAACGCAATAATTACTTATGTACTACACTAGTTATATTATATCAAATAGTAGAATCAAACGGGATGAAAAATGAAAAGTATACCATCAACTACCTTTTACCCAAACAAAAAATTTCCTCCTACCCTACTATAATGTTGATGACATACTAAATCTAAAACAAAATGATTATGGAACAAATAAAAAGCAAGAAAATGCATTTTAAAAACTATATAATAATAATATAATATATTTAGCACAACTCATTAGAATAGTCCATGTATAATATATAATATATGAAGTCCCTTTTGAAAAGTAAAAAAAAATTGTTATAATATTGATTGTTATTATTTTCATGAACTATATAAAAATTCATAATTGTTTTTTATACAAAATTTCATACCCTCTTGTTGAGTACCAACTATTTATTTTTTATATATTACTAAAAAAAAAAAGTATCATTCTATATTCTATACCGTTTCGCATCATATGAATAATATTATATCGTTACCATTTTGACTCTATTATTTGTTCTTTATATATATATATATATAATATAGTTTCCTTGGTTGCTTTTTAATTTTTCATTACAGGTTTGAAAACTTAAAAAAATGTTCTAAAATCTAAATGAAACCTTTCTATAATAATTATTATTGGGAAATTTCCAACAAAGATTAGAAAAACATGTTCTTACACTATAATATACTATATATATGTACTTAAAGTAAATGAGAAGAAAAAAAAAAGAAAATTAAAATGAATAATATTTAAATATGTAATATTATGAGAACATAAAATATAGGCTTAACCCGTTGTAGGTTGTTGTAAAAAGAAACAGACACCGTCGGGTAACCTAATTATAATATAGTATACTAAAGGGTAAGAAAAAAGGATGCAAAGATAATCTTTTATGACTTTTACTGAGCTTTTAATAATATAATAATTAATCTTGTCAAAGAAAAAAATGACAACACTGAGCCGTATCTCAGAGAAGAATTTATAATTTTACAGAAACGGTAGAATGATTGTGTACCAAAAAAAAAGAAAAAGAAAGAAAAAAAAACTATTTTTTATACACATATATACAGAAATCATAATACAAATAAGTATGAGACGAGACAGTAGTAGCAGTAGCAAATTACTACCGTTAACTAATTATATATATAAATATATATATTATTATAGCATAGTCCATTGGAAAATTGGCATTGTAAATCATTCCTTTCCAAATAATATAATAATATATTATATAATAACTATTATGTTATATAATATGTTTACTTTTTTTTGTTACTATACATAAATAATGAATGTTATTTGCATATGTCAGAGTATCGATAAACTTTACATTACTAAGAAAGATGAAATGACATTTGCCCCTCTTCTGCTGCTACTTGAAGACGTAATCGCATTATTTCTTTTGTAGAGTAGTCTGGCAGTTTTAAATAATTTACACATGTCATTACAGATGGTAGAAAAGCGTTAGCATCTGCGGGTGCGTCCACAGTTTTTCGGACGATCGTCAAAGGAGGTTGAAGTGCTTTGAAACCTATATAAGATAAACAAACAAATTTAATAATGAATAAAAATAGTAATAATACATACAAATGCAACATTTACCTTTAGGTATATGGTATATAATATTTGAAAATGGACTAATTAATGATTACATTAATGGTTTTTATATTTTACACAATTGAAACCGAATAAATATTATATTGACTATATAAATCAAACAACACAAAGAACGCAGAGGACATTACCTCCAACAGGAAGACGAGGAGATCCAGTAATAAATTGCAAAAATTTTCGTTTTTGTTGAGCATCATAGGATGACATGATTTCAAAAAGGAACTGAATTGCACGAGACTCCTGTGTATAACCATGATCTGGTCTACAACACTCTGTTAGTGTTTTGACATCCCAACTCTCACTCCCACTCTACAAGTTTTCATTCATAAAACATATAACAATAGTAATCATTGGTTATCTGTGTAGTTTGTTTACTGTATCTTTATTCCTCTTATTTAATAAAAAAAAATATACCTGATTAGAACCACAAAACACCATCTCCAGTTCTTCGGGAAAGAAGATGTTTAAAGCCGACGACGGAAAACTAAAAAGGAATTCAAGTATTTTTTTGATGTAACATATAAAGAATACATAAAAAGTTATTTACACTGAGTCAAATCAGTGTAAACTTTAATATACACTTTTATAAGTATTAAGTATAAATATAAAATAAACAACATCAAAAAAATGTCTTACACTTCATCAAATCCAGATAATAATGAATCCATTTGAGGTTTTACTCCTCTATTTAACATCCAATGGCAAACTAGTTTTACATATTCTTCTAAATTATGTATATTAACAGACAAATCCTTTCCATTTTTCTTTAATTCCATATTCCCTTGGC
>JABASP010001579.1:0-27756 GCA_019776565.1 Sminthurinus signatus | reverse complement strand
GTGGGAAATTTTAAAAGCGGAAGGTTTCAATGTACGACTTTTATCTCCGAGTTAACAAGAAGATGCGAAAGAAAATGAGGAGAGTCTGTTGACTGTTGAATTGTGCGCAAGTGACAAGTTGCCAATATATTTAATATTTAATATTTAAACTGGTAGCTGAATGGAATAAAGAGGAATTCCAAATTTGATTTTAACCGCAGTCTGTCAACTTTTCATTCCTTTGACTTGCTTCTCTTGTCTCTTGTCACTTGTCAATGTTGAGAGTTGCGAGGAGTCGACTCAAAACAGGAGTCTGTGGAAATCCCGTCAAATGAGAAAAGTCCCATTTTCCTCTACATTGACTCTCGTCATCATCAACGTCAGCATTTCATTGTCATCCTCCTCATCCTGATCATGATCGTGATCGTGAAAGATGCGTGTCTCTGTCTCGTTCTCTGTCCACAGCCCGCAGTCTGCCAACTTGAAGACACTTTGTTGAGCGTTGAGGTGGCGAAAGCCTTCCCACAAATCCAGATCCAAATTTACCCTGTACATTTTAGTCTAGAACACAGAATCAAAATTCACTTGCTCAAATAAATGAGGACATTTAGTCAATATTTCCTCATCACTGATAAATATTCAAATTCAAATTAATATCAGCCCTCACAATTGACGATTCACGATTCATTTGGAGCAGACATGATTTCCTCTTTTCTTTTCTTTTCCCCGTCAACTCTGCAAAAGACAAAATGAGAACTTCTCTTGTCTGTCTGTTGTGATTTTTGATGTCTTACTTTGCATTTTGATTGTTTAATTTTCTCGAGACAAGAAACCATTTTCACGCCAGTTTTCCTCTGCTGAATCAACTTTGACAAGTTGCATGTTTCAAAAGTTCCACTCTTTTCTCTTGATTGTTATCTGGTGTCTGGTGTTTCTGAGAAGCACAAGTTGGTGCAGTTGTAATTGGATCTCACTCCACTGGAACTTTCTTCATTACTCTAAAAATTACTCCATCAGCAGCATGAATAATTTCAAAGCAAGACAAAAGACAAAGTACTTTGTCAGTTTGTCATTTGTCACATTTCCATGGTCCAGACGTCCCACGATAAACGAATGACAGAAAAGAGGAAAAAGTTGGTAGTTTTAATATTTGGTTGTGAGTTGTGAGAAAAGAGGAAAAGAGGAAGCACCTCATTTATTTAAAGTAATTAAAACAATGTTTTGGTTTTTTGAGCGTATCCTCAACCCACATTCCACATCAAATAAATATCAAAATTTCCACCGGAAATTACCCTCGTAATTGAAGGTAAAAAACCAAGAGGAAAGAAAAGACATATAAAAAGAAGCGCATGTTCAGAAATATTGAGAGTGAAGAGTGAAGAGTGAAGGAGAAAGTGATAAGGTGGAAGGAGCATTAGTTGGCTTTTATTTTGTCAAAGAGTAATTCAAAGGGTGTCTTCATTTACTCGAGTCTCCTCCACTAAAAGCCACAGCCAAAGTCAACCCACAAAAGACAGCAGACAGCAGACAAAAAGACAGACAGACTGCGAGGCTCTTAGCGATTGATTTTCCATGTGATCCATCTTTCTTTCTTTTCCCTCCCACTTCCGCCTTCTCTCTCTCTTTTGCAGTGTTCTTCCTGTGTGGTTTGTTTTAGTGCTGTTACATGTCAAACGGAGAATATAACAACTCTGTCAGCTCAACATGCACAAAATACAAATACGAATAGGAATAAAATGCACAGCTCATCCACCTCACACAGCTACACAATTTCTCAGACCGCTTCGCGGGAAACTACGGGGTTTAGTGATTTACAAAAAAACAAGGAAAGGTTTTGAATGGGGAAAATACTGGAAATTTCCAGTTTTCCTAGTTTTGTACATTTTCCATGAGTTGTGAACTTTTGTTTTTTCTATTGGACTAAATAATGCATGTGGGATGTAATTTGGAAACGTGGGCCTTGAGTCTGAATTTCCATGTGGATGCAAAATGTAGGCTCAAAATTAGTTGACAACGTGGGAGCCGTTTGGAGGAGCAAGGAAAAGGTCATGAACAATCAACCGTCAAATAGGGAAAAGCGGCTGAAGGATCAGAGGCGATTCACAATTCACAATTCAGAAGATGCTCCTTTAAAATGCATGTCTTTGTAGAGAGAAGAGTGACCAGACCAACTGATTTCTACATTTTCCACTGTCTTCTTCAAAGTTTCTCCGAGTAAATTCAAGTTTGTTTGTCATTGTGACTGTCTTCTGTTGTGTTCTGTTGTGTTGTAGACGGACAGGCTCAACTGGGTTATTCTCCTTGTAGAAAACTCTTAGAAATAGTCGAGTTGAGGAGGAAGCCAAACTCACCTGAGTCCAGGAGAAAATAAATAAACCAAAAGTACACCATTTTCGCATTTCCACGTCCTCTTTCATCTAGTTTATTTAGACTGTTCAAAGGAGAAAGGAGAAAGGAGAAAAGAGAGAAAGGAGAAAGGAGAAAGGAAGGACATGGAAAAAGAAGCTGGTGGAAAAGAAAGGCCATCATGAAAATTATATGGAGTTGTGTGCAACTCAGTGTGAAGGAGCAGTTCTAGTCCAGCACAAATCCACCTGGAAAATATACACTACAAAATACAAAATACGAAGTACGAAATACGCTGGATAAAGCCAGAGAAAACACAAAAGACAGGACGACAACGACGCAACTGTCATTCACCGGAAACTCATCGCTTTTTCTACCTGGGCAACTCCAATTTCATGTAACATGAGAAGAAAAAAGAAGACGGACTAGCTCTTCGTGTGTTTAATGTTTAATACAATAATACAATAAGCTGATAACAATTTGGAAATACGGACTAGGAAAAAGCGCCAAAGTGCCCACTTTTATCAGCTCCTCATATTTTTATGGACATGTTCTTGTGAAACTTTTCAATCATTCATTTGTATCATTTCATTTTATTGGGCTTGAGTGTTCTTTACAGAACTTTAGGGGATCTTTCATCTTTAGAGTCATCCATATTTTAAGCTCTTTGAGTTTTGAATTTTGAATTTTGAATAGAGCCCAGTTTTACGGCTGTTTATCAACTTGTCTTGTGGATTTAGGATTTGGATAAATTCAGAGTTCTGGATCAATACACAAGTAAAGTCGTGAATCTTTAAATGGAGTTGTTTACAATTTGATGGAATTGGATTCCCCGGTTCCAATTCTTGCCTATCTTTTCATTTTACATTTAGACGGACAGGAACATTGAGTATTTTTATTCCCTTTTCTCTTTCTCTTCCTCCTTTTGATGATCATCATTAATATTGTGAGGTGAAAGAGGAAAATGGGAACTTGTGTATTGGAAATTGGGAAAGAGAGAGGAAAAGAAAGCGGATGGATATTCATGACTTTTCCCTGGACGACTTTCCTTCAGTCTTATTCCTCGGATGAGCATAATAACTTCTCCATTCTCCATTTTCCCTTTGGTGTTTTCCAGCATCAGTTCGTCTCTCAATCACTTTCTCCATCTTCTGCCGAGGCCACAGATCAATTCCCACATTTTGTACCAATTTTCCTATGAAAGATCCATATTTTATTTCAACCACCCACTTCAAACTCAAAACTCACCGGCCAACTTTTCTAAACTTTAGCTTGCCACCGCACAGTCTACACTCTCAAGTCTACATTCCTGCAGTCTCGAGTGAAAGTGATACGTTATTCTCCGTTGAGGTTGGGAGTATCAGTATCCGAATTTAGCACTCCGTTTTCGCGTATATCATTCACCTCTCATCCACATTTAACATTTAACATCCATGCACATGACACATGCTAAAGAAGTTTGGGGTTTACCAAAACTTTCTCTCCAGTTTTCCTTTCATTTCTACTTGGAATCTAGAATGTCTAGAACTTTCAAGCCACGTTTTGCACTTCAATTGGAACAGTTTCAAAATGTGTCCAGCTCAACCCAGCTCAACTCACCAGTTTTCACCACTGTCAAAAACAAAAAGGAAAAAGGAAAACAAATGCCCTTCCTCTTCCCAAACACATTAAAATTTGTCTATAAAAAACAAAAATGTCCAACTGTCAATTTTTTTAGGGGAAAAAAAGTTTTATGAAATATGGAGTATATTTTAATAGACATTGTTTTTTCACCTCCCTCGAGGCAAGAAAAACACAAGTTTCAATAATTGTCCTGTAATTTATTTACTGTTTACTGACAGCAATTAAAAAAAAGCTTGGATTATTCAGAGTTTTGGTAGTCTGATCGATATTCAATATTCGATATTCGATACTCCATAATATTTTCACGAGTGTTTAATGTTTAATGGTGTTTGGGAGTGGAGAGTGAATTGCGAATAATAAGAATCCAGATGATACGTTTCAGTCCAGCACAGTCCAGCTGAGTGAAAATGTATGTGCACTGAAATATTTACAAAGGAGAGGCCGAAATGCTCAATGTTGAATGGTGAATGCCGAATGTTGAATATGCAGGAGGAGAAGTAGCAATTTGCGTAGCTCTCCGCTCTCGGCTATTAGTCCTCAAAAAATGGGGGAATATGGACAAATAATGGTGTAGAGAAAAAGAGAAAGAGAAAATGGGAAAAAGAAGTGGAGGAATTGTGAGAGGCGACTAAAGGCGCCATTTGTATGCAGAGCACAATGAAATCGGGATATTTCATCAATCTTCGGGCTCTCTTGTTGTCAGTTTCATGTGCAAAATTCATATTCCATTAATATTTAATAAAACATTGTGGATATTAAAAACCTCTTGTATTTTGTATTTTTATACACGGACGAAACCCGTACTCTTCTTTCTTCTTTTCTCTCCTCTTCATGTTTCTTGTGCACATTTACAATTTACATTGAGTATTGTGCATGTAAAGGAAAAGCGGACCTGGTCTCCTTTCACTCTCAATTCTCAAGACAGTCCATTCTCCATTCTCCGTTCTCCATCTTTCTTTTTCCATTTATTATTTATTGGTCATCGTCCACGTTCGCCCCTTTCCTAGACTACACATTGCACATCACAAGAAGATGAGCTCCAGGAAAAACAGACACAAGACACACGGCCCGCAGCAGACTACGAAAAAGAAAAAGTTTCATCTCTTTTCTCTCTCTATTTGCCCATCACAAAACTCGTAGAAAGTTCAGGTGGAATTTATACAAGAAAAGCAATGGGATTCACAAAATATCAATCAAACTCAACTCAACCGGAGCTGTCTTTTTGTCTTGCCCAGGATATTTCATACCAGAAAATTCACAAAATAAAGTATTTCCAGTTTTACATTCTCAAAATGGTATTTGTTCAACCGTGTGATAAAAATCCAATTTGATCCAGTTTTCCTATTATATTATCAAGTATAATTTTGGTATTAAATTTTGATTTGATTCCCCTGTTTACGAGTTTCATTCAATGGCCAAAACATATGTATTACTTTTATGAGGGGCTGTTTGCATTTGGATTTGCAACTGCAGTTGTATTTGTTGAAAAATGAGGGGAAATTGGTAGTCCATTTTTCATGGTGTCTTAAACAAAACAAAAAACAAAACAACAAAACAAAACTACTTTTCCCATGAATATTTGATGAAAACTCCAAAATTTATTTGACAAGAAAATTTTAAATCCATTAGCAAGTTTACAAAGTACAAACTAGTTTAGAAAAGGATGGAAATTGGGAGTGGGGAGCTCCGTTCACTAGTTTCCACAGTACTTTTCCCAGTGGTTTGTTTCGTGTTTGCGTTTGTCCTGAACTTTCTCTCGTTCGTGGACAAAGGGAAAGTGGATCCATTTGGGCTTCTGAATACAAACTGTCTCATTTCTGTAAACCACCTCATCAATTCTCTTGTTTTCTCTGTCTTTGTATTGAGTATTGAGTATTGAGAATTGAGTCTACTTGAGTAATGGGGCATGAGGGAGGAGATGCGAGGGGGTGGGGCAATTGCTTCTCAAATAGTCCTTGTATTTATTTACACAATACATTCCTCTATTTTCATACCCTTTTTAAATTCCGCGAACCCTTTTCCCAGGAGAAACACTCGCATACAGAAATAGAGCAGGAAACAGAAAAAACATCATGAGGAAAACCGAGAGCCGCCCCTGAAAACGTCAAACCTCAAACGACAAAGAACATTAACAAAAACAACCACAACTGTTGTTGTAAACACTTTGATTGTTGAACAATGTACAAGATAAAAAGATGTGAAGAGTGAAGGGAAAACAGTGGTAATGGGGAGTTTGGTGAGCGGTTTGTTGGGCTCATCTACTTTGAGATGCAGCGGTTGAGGTGTCAGGATGGATTTGAGTCACCGTGGATCTCGCTTAGGTTTCCTTAGAGATGGATGGCCACCGGAATGAGGCGGAGCAGGAGAATGGATACATTGTAAATGGTAAACTGTAAAAAGAGGGAAGGGAACGAGAGTTCTGAAATGTCAAGAGTTGGACGGAAACTCAAGCTCAGTTGGACTGTGTGCGAGCGGAGACGGAGTGTTGCACATTCAACATTCAGGATTCAGGATGAACTTGTTCATGTTGAGCATGTTCAAAGTGGAAAGAGGAAAGAGGAAAGTACAGAGTACAGAGGTTAAAGTGGGTTGTGTTGTGTATTCTGGAAGTTGGTTGTGTGAGGGTCTGCGAAACCCCGTGAGTTTTCCACCATTTTACAAGTCAATTGCCTCCGACGGAGGGAATTCGATTTCCCATTTTAGCTCCATCAGAGCGTGCTGTTTCCGTCTCAATCCATGTTCAAAACACAATCCACAATCCACTCTACGAGTCTCAAGTCAAGTCAAGTGGCATCAAATTATACGGAAAATGGGAAAAAACTGTCACATGGTTTCCTCTCCATTCTCCTCTTTTCGTCCTTCCTCTCTTCCCATAAATAAATAACACACATGATTTTTATGCGTATACATTGTACATCAGAAACCTCTTTAAGTTGTTGGAGTCATCAACCTCACCATTTCCATCAGTAGCAGCATGTATTAATGTATTAAACACTGGGAAAATAAATGGTTCATTTCATTGTGAAAATAAAACAAGAAACGTCAGTGTGAAGATTTCAATTCAAAATGTGGTAATAATTCCTCCTCCGCAGGATTTATTCCACTGAATTCCAAATTCCAATGAAAGTGCTTTCTTTCTCTTTCTCAATCTCATGCAAAATCCAAAGGGATTTCAGAACTGGAGAGCCAGAGAAAAGACAGGATAAATCTGTATTGAGTAATGAGCATCCAGATCCTTTTCTCCTTGAGGCATGACGACGAGGAGATTTATTGTAATAATTATATCATAATTCCGATTCTGATTCTGATTAGAACTGCTCAAGACTCAAGACTCGAGATTCTTGATCACAAAATCCGGTTGATAAATGAAGGTATTAAAAGATGAATCCAGAATTATCCATCTTGAAATGAGAATGAGGATTTCTGGAATCGGATTCAATAACAATTGGGATAATAATAAATAGTAGTAATTTAGCGGGTTGAAATGGTGCAAAGTGAGCAGAAAATAAATTGGCTCATGCTGTGATGCTGATTTGAGTTGACGATTCCCGATTCCCGATGCTGAATTCCAGATTCTGATACTCGTCCGTTCTCTTGATAATATCTGCTGTGAGCTTGACTAAATGTCTCTTGTTCTTTATTCGTTATGCTTTATTCTGCGTCCTCATTGTTTTGTGCAAAGTCTGCAGGAAAAGAGGACGTGACAATATGAATGAAAGTGGGAATTCGCAGTGACTCGTCATGGAATTCCACGATACACGATACACGATACTCGATACAGGATTTAATCACACTTGTTTCGCCATCTCACTCATCCGCCACTTATCTTTTTTGTATCCACTCGCTGTCATGGCAACGGGAATTGAAAGGGAAATAAAAGATGGATTCATTTCAGTCCAACAGTCATTTCTTTATTCGTTAGTTATCAAGTTATGAAACGGGAGTCAGAATGAGAATGAGAATGAGGATGAGAATGAAAACCCGCGGGAAAGCAAACTGAGAAATGACATTCAACCTTTTACTTTTTATTTTTTATATTACGGCTTGAAAATAAATCCACTTGAGAATGAGAAGTTTCTGGAAAACACACAACTCTTTCGGGAATTCCAGATTCCAGACCTTGTGAAATCAAGAATCAAGAGCAAGTCAAATCAACTCTTTCTTTCCCTGGGCAAAAATAGAAAGCTATGCAAAGTTGCTGTTTTCTGCAATCGGAAATCGGCAATTGGCACAAGTCACGAGTCACGAGTCAACTCTAGTAAAAAATTACAGTCTTGAGAAATATGAAGCGAAAAATGCAAAATCTCCAGAATTTACTTTTTGCGGGAGAAAATATGAAAAAATTATGAAAAGTCAATTCAAAGTTCCTTTTCCTGTTGATTGTTATCGTGATTTTGATTATTATTCAGTCTGTCAAAGAATTACGACTATTTTTAGTGAATGAGTGACGCAACTTGAAACTCAATTTTGTTTCCATTAGAAAAAACACTATTAGAGTGGTGAGCGATTCGCAACCAGAAAACTGGTAATGCAAAAAGTGTGTAGGCCTCGCCCACGCCGCACTCTCACTTTAAACGACGATTCTTTTCCATTTTGCTCGTCAACTCGCTTTGTCTCTTTGTCTGTTCTATTTGCAGTATTCCAATCCTTTTAAACTCTATGAAATTGTGATTCTACAAGAATCAACAACTCTATCAAAAACTGTCAAATTTCAACATGAAAACTCATTTAGAGCATTTTCATCATACATAAAAAAATCCGAGTTTTGATAACTCCTGATAATTGGACAGACGTTCAAAAAGCTTACTCATGTCCGGCGCTCAATCGATGCAAATTGTAGTGCAAAATATTTATTTTGATTCCCCCGAGAATCGAGAATGGAGAATACAAAATGGAGAAGCTTTTCCTATTTAAAATTGAACATGTAAAACTCCTCTGAATAAATCTGTATTATTACTAAAAGAATAATTATTTTGCTCGTGGATGTGCTCATGACGTGTTTTTGAGACAAAGAAAAAACTATGGCTGTTTCAGGCAGGAAAAGTCAATATGAGAAACAGGATAAATCACAAAATATAATAATAATAGTGAAGAATCTCTGTTGTTTTCTTACTACTTTTTGTGTCTCATTTTAATGGATCCAGACTTCACATCCACAATACACAAACCTGTGAAAATGAGGAGAAAAATGAGGAAAATCCATTTATCTTGTATTAATTTTTGGAAAAAGCTCTTGTGTCTGGTTCTTCACCATTCACCGTCAAAACCTTTTAGAAAAACTTGAGAGGTAGACAAAAGGTTATTTTCTTGTACTCGAGGGAAGGAAAAGTGTGTGTTTTTGTGTTCTTAATATAATTTAATTTCCCAGAGTTTTAGATTTTGGATTTTGGAAAAAAGTTGTGCCTATAGTAATGAAAGTTGAAAGTAGTTTATAGTGGAGGAAGAGCAACATCTTATTGATTTTGATTAATTAGTTTCCGTTGATCCTCCTCTTCAACTCTGCCAGCAACTTTATCCACATGCAAATTTCACTACTCGGAAAAATCCTGCGCTTTCACAGTGAACAGTGAAGAGTAAATGGGGGAAAATGCACATGAATAAACTCTTTCTTTTCCCGTTGCATTTTAAATGGTCAATTTGTGATGAGTATTTTTATTTTCCCTGAATGCTGAGTGCAGCGATGCGGGATTTCAAGTTGAATGTAGATTTGGGGTGTGTCTAATCGCGGATCGCTAATCGGAGTAAGTTGTACTTGTGATCCCGTAATAAATTACCCTTTTCTCCCTCTTCCAAACTCCAACCCACGTGGCCGTTCTATGCAGAATTGAAAGGGAATGAGGAAAGAAAACTGCTCGAGACTCGAGTCTTGAGTTTTGAGGATGGATTGGTTCGCAGAATGCAGAGGAGATTATGTCAAGAGTCTTGAGTTCTGAATGCACATGCTTTTCTGTAGCTGAAATAGCGATAGTAATTTGCCTTGTGTTTTTCCCAAAAGTGGGTCAATTTTTTCCAAAGCTGAATGGTAATTGGCAATACATGGAACAAGTACAATAAGAAGAGGAATTTATCCAAAAAAAAGAGTTTTCCATTTTCCATCTCCTTCCTCTGAAAATGTTGCGTTGCTGTTTTTGGTTTTTGGGTTTTGGACGGAACTGATTGGAAAGAGTCTTATCTCTTGTCAAGTTGAGAGAGAGAAAGAGAGAGAAAGATAGAGGGACTTGGTACAGCGTGAGGAATAATAGGGAAATAAACAGGGGAATGAGCCTTTATTGATCATTCAAGTATTGATGTATCGGCTCCTGTCTCGCCTTCCTTTTCTACTCTGTATTCTGTATTTGGATACTCCGATATTCACCCAAGACATTTATACAAGACAAGAGATACGGAGCTAGAAACTTCGTGGGGGTATTTTGATATTGCTTCTGTTTTTATTTCGCTCCTGCCTTCGCTATCCATATCCATATCCATATCCATATCATTATCATCATCATGACTTTGGCCCGTCTCTCACAACTCACAACTCACAACCGCCCTTCCTTTTCAACCAAGAAACATCCTCGCCTCCTTCCATACCTCGACGTACCTGAGCAACTCCTTCCGTATTAAATTTTGAAAAGACATTAATGAAATGAAGAATGAGTCTATTTTGTGCTGCTCCTCTCCTTTCCGAATGTGGTCTGTGGTTTGCGGTCTGTACTTTTCCAATGGAAAAACAAAAGGGAAAGAGACAAGTTTGTGAATTATTGGGTGAATTATCTCCGTCAGACTTCGGACTTGAGACTTGAACACGGAACTCTGAGAAAGCCTGTCTGTTTCCCCACTCACTCCTCACTACACGCAGATATACGGCACACGGCAAATGGAAGAGACGGCGTATTATCGCAATACTAATAATTTCTATTCTATTATACAAACTCCACGTAAGCGAAGACGGAGAAGGGAGAATCACGCAAAGGAAGAACCATTAGATAATGCACATGTGAGGACATTGGGTCAGAGCTACACTCACAGTCATTATCAAGTATCAAGTATTACGTATTTCGTACATTACGTCCTTATTACCACAGGGAAAAAGTGGAATGGAAGTGGAAACGTTCAAGGGAAAATCGATGTTCCATCCAAATACTAAATACAGATATCAGCATGCACACCATTCTTTATTCATATCGCATATCGCATATCGTGCATGGGAAATGGAAAATGGAATATTCAAGCACAAACTTACTAATTCTTCTCAGAGTCACCATTCAACATTCAACATTCAACATTCTACTTTCACCTGAGTCAAGGCGGTGGAAAGAGTCTATAAACAGGGGAAAAAGTGCCACTCACGGAATTTTATACATTCATTCTTGCGCACTCTACACATTTTTGTTTATACTTGCAAACTTTTACATTTTGGAAATGGAAAATATTATGGTTGATAAAAATGAGATTGATTCATCTTTCGCTTGATTCTTGACTCTTGATTGTTGATGTTAATCGTGATTTTGGATTTTGGGATTACATGAATTGAAAATGAAAAGAGGAATTATCCGGCTTATTCATTTTTCTTTTCATCCCATTGAATCAGCTGAGATGATGAGATGATGAGATGAAACCAGAGCAGACCAAATACCAAATAAATGACTTGTCGTATTCCATCAAATCTCAAATCCAGCGATTATTTGTTCAGCTACCTTTTCATATTAACATTCTCGAGTCCTCCGCATTCTTGGAGCACATCACTTGAATAGTAATCAAAGGCTGTGAGCTGTGAGAGAGCTACAAGAAATCCATAAAAGATCTGAATCCTCAGGCCTCCGCCGGAGCGAAGAGATTGAACAGAGAACAGACGGAGAAGCTAAATACTAAATACTGGATCCAGTCCGCTGGATCTGCTCAAGATCTTGTTGAGCAGTAAATGGAGCAGAAGGAGCAAAGTTTTTCATTTCATAATCTCCAATATCTGTTTAATGCGGGGTGAAAGCGGGAGGGAAATCAGATCAATACCATTTTTCATAACCTTCCTTTGGCCAAGTAAATAGCAATATTAATATTAATAGTAAACACACGTCAGCATCGCGTCTCTTTCCTCTTTTCTGCCTTGTATATTTTTCTACCCGAATATTCCAAAATGTCTGTCAAAATACTCTTTAATATATTTCTGACTCGCAGATAAAATCTCTGAGCTTTGAGCTTTGAGCTTTGAGCTTTGATTCTGAGTCTGAGTCTGAGTCTGATGACGGATGAGCAAACAAACAAGATGAATCCGAGAAAGAGGCACAAGACTTATTACTATTTTTGTTTGTAATCACATTTTCATTACAACTTGCGATCATCCAAAAAAATACCAGAAATCAAACGGAATCAAAAGAAAGGGGAGTTGTTTCATTTTACCATGTTATGAAATAAGTGGGGTGATGTGAAACTGGGGCAAACTGGTCTGGTTTGTTGCCGGATTCAATTTCCCGTGAATTTTTATGACTGGAAAGAGTTGCGAAAAGGAGAAGAGTCACACCTTGACGCGAAATGAGTTGATGAAGCAACTCTTATTATATTTTTACACGTTGGCCGGATTTTCCTTCCTTTTCTGAATTCAAAGAGAGGCGTGTTTTGTATTTTGTGTGTTTTGTGTATTTTGTGAGTTGTGTGGTTTGGCGGTTGCGGTGGTGATGTGGGATTTGTCTGGTGTGTGTTCTATTTGCATATTTACTCTCTTCTCTTCTCTTTGTTTTGTCTTTGTTTTTGACTTGAACACGTTCTATTAGTTTTCTCTGTGGATTCCCAATCCTCGGGATTTTAGTCTGCGTATTTATCAATTCCGGCCATGTTTCATCATTCCACAAGTCTACACACAAGGGGAAATTGGTTTGTGTGTATCAAAGGGGGTTTTGAAGACAACTATTTACTATTTATTTACTCTGGTTCAATTTATTATGGGCTCTAATAAAAATTTGAGGTTCTGTTTGGATTCGGCGGCCTTTATTCTGAGCATGTTTACCCCGAGTTTCCTGTTCCGAGGACGTATAAAATACAAAATATAAAATATAAAACATACAGCGGAATTTTATGGTTTTGTATCTGATATTTCATGTTCTTTCATTTGGATTTTATATTATTATATTTTATGGTATCGGACAAATAGACAAATATTATTATTGTTCAATTTCCAATTGCGGAATCCGAGTGTCTCAATTCTCAATAAAACTGGTCGTTGGATTATTACTATTATTGCCAATTTGGATTCTAGATTCCAGAATCCCCACAAAACAAATCCAATCGCGTATGAAAAAGATATAATAGTAGTGCAAGTTTCATGTCTCATATTTGCAGGATTAATAAATATACGACATTATTATTTCAATAGGCTTTTAATCGAACAGTTTCAAGTCTTTGCGAACAGACAACATTTCCGTGTCACAAGTATCAAATTCCCCTTCTCATTCTTATTCTTATTCTAATAATATTCCTTGTGGACTGACCTCAAGAAACGAGTGAGCCTCTACATTTAACATTTAAGTGAAGCCATAAAAAATGCGTTAACATTACAAACACCACAAAATGTCTGTGTAGAAAAACTCGGAAAATCCAGTGAACAGTGAACATGAAAGCGTAGAAATTATTCGAGTGTCTGCCTACGATACGCAGGTTTCCTCACTTTTCCCAAAACTCCACTGAAATTGTACGTGAAAAATATCTGTTTTCTGTATTCTGTATTCATCATCAAAGAAAAAAATGATAAACGGTAAAAAAGTAGAAGGAATTTTCATTAGAATTAAAATAAAAAGACAGTAGTAAAATTCCTAAAAGAGTTTTGCAAGTATTTCCGAGACAAAAGAGACAAAATGGTTGCTCGGTGACCTAGAAAATGGCCAATAATCAGCAATGAGCCACAGTGCATAAAAAATAAAAATGGGAGTAGAAATGATAATGGGTGAGTGGAAATGTTTGTGAATCTTTTGTCTTTTGTCTCTCTTCCCAATTACTGCTCTTTAATTGCACCCTTTAAAAGGACATTCAGGTTGTGGAACTCAACTGGAGTGAAATTGTCAGTCAATGTTCTCTGGAATTAACACGGAGAAGCATGAAGCATGAACAAAAAAACGGGAAGGAGAGAAGCAGACGTGGGAATAAAAAGGCCATGTAAAAAATAAACAAGGCATGAGTATTTTCTCATTAGTCATTAGTTGCTGTAGGAACTTAAATGAATTGTGAAAGGAAGAGAAAGAGACAGGTTATTCCTATTTGTAATCTGTAGGTATTTTGATGAGGATTCTTTGCATTTCCTTCTCATGTTCACTCGCTCCTCGTTACTTGTGGTTACTTGTTCATTCCCACAATAAAATGGAGTCATCCTGCCAACGGATAGATTTCCCAGTTAATGAGTCTCTTTTCTCTTTCTCTCTGTCTGCTTTTTATTGGATGGCCTTTCTCCTCTACCTGTTTTTTTGTACATGCACAATTTCCGAGGTAAAATCAACTCAACTGGAGACTGGAGTAAAGTCAGGCCAAGTGGAGTGAAATGAAATGAAGCCAGTCAACGCTCATTTATCGCTCCTTCCACTTTCCACTTAATACAGAGAATTGTACACGTAGGAGGTTTTTTGTTTTATTTCTGTGGGTGGATGCAGAATGCAGATGGGTTTCACTTTACACTTGACGCTCATGCTCACACTCACACTCACATTCACCTTTAATTTGTAATTTCTACTTTGTATCTTGTGTTTTATACCTTGCGTCCCTCATCTCATCACATCTCGTCCAATTATCCCATTTTATTTATTTCCATCTCTACAAATCTACTTGAACTCTCAACTCTATAAACCGTGTTTTTCTTCATGTTTTGGCTCTAGCACATTCACGTGAAGGGAGCGGAGTGTAAATAAGAAATGGGAGCAGAAAGAGACATAAAATAGAAAATAGAAACAACTCATTTCCCCTCGTACAAAAAAGAGAAAAGAGTAGAGAGTAGAGAGTAAAAAATAGAGTCCACCAATAACTGAGAGCCAACAGGAATAATTTATTTGGTGGTGGATCGTCTACGTGTGCAGTGTTCAGTGTTCACTGTTCAATTCAAATGTGTGTGTAGTTTTTGTCCAATTGTGCAGAAAGAGAGAAAGAGAGATCGATAGTATTAGTTATTAGTGGGTTTAGGCTATCATGACATTTGCAAGTCCAGTGTTTGCTGCATGAACTGTACTCTGTACTCTGTGCTCCATCAAACACTTGGACCACATGACGTACGCTCTTTATGTAACGGGTAACTCCTCACGACTCCAAATTATGAGCTCCACCAATTCCGATTCCGATACTTTCAATTGACAAACCAAATTCCCCATTTATTCCTTTGCCAACGCGACCTCATTTATTCCTCCGACTGCACCAACACCAACTTGAATAAACGGAGAATGGAGAATATTATATTCTTAGTTTGTTCCCGTAGAGGATTTTATATGCCAAATGTCTGTATCTTTAATACCACGAACCAGACGGAGAAAAGGTGGACGCATGACCGATTTGGAAGATGGACATTTCAACACATTTGTCATTCATCACATGACATTTGACATGGGAAATGCTGAAATAGAAATAGAAATAGAAATACTAACACAGTTTCCAATATTCCAATATGTTACACTCCCAATTACTGTTATTATGATTACTCCTTCGCCTATTCCGCTAATTGACAGGAGCAAAGGGAAATGTGGAAAGAGAATGGAAAAATGTGCAACATCATACAAGAATTCTGTCCCATTAAAATATCCCTGCTGTAAAAACAAGAGTGAATGTAAAATATCATGTGTAATTTGGCTGGTGGGAAATGCGAAATGGGAAATGGGAAATGTCGCAGTGGGATTATTATTTTTCACGTGTCAAGATCTTAATTACCGCAAAACCTTTCCCCTTTCCTCGCGTATCCTCTGGATTCTGAATGCTGGGTTATTTGGCCTTTGCGCTCCCGGTTGCCGCAGAGAGCATTTACTGCAAACTCCAAACTACGAACTGCGAACTGCGAATACGAGGCAATTAATAATTATGACGACGCTTCGTCCCCATTAACGCCATTATATTCCTATATCAGCATTTTGTTTCTCCGGGAAAAATTAAACAAGGGTGTGAGCCATTATTATTTTTATGAAAACCCGCTACTCGCTACTCCTTACATCCGGGAAAATGAAAATGAGGTGAACTCTACTCAATATTCAGAGTGCGGCTCCACTTTTTTGTCCCACCTCATTTCACATTTACCATTTACACCTCCCATTAGCGTGGACCGTACAAAGTACAAAGCACAAAAAGCACTAAGCACAAAGCAACGGCGGGTGAAAGAAGAAAGAAGTGAAAGATGCAGGATGAAAAAGACTCTGGTTCTCACAGTAGAAAAAGTCGATGCTACAAAATACATGTAGGAGAATCAGGAACGCTGAAAATTATCATTGTCTTCTTTTTGGTGATCAACATTTTCCAAATAAAAATGCACCAACTACATTTTTGATTTTTGGATGATTTATTGTTGAAAGTTGAGAGTTGTTGAGCTGCGGAGTATCTCTTGCAGTGAATTCTCAGGTGATTAAGAGAGCTGATAATGACTTGTGAAAACAGCCATTTGCGTCCTCTTCCAACTTGATTTAGTTGACCATTCCTTCAGTTACACACACACGCTCCACATTTTTCACAAGTCCCCAGCAGCCATTTCAAATCCGTCATTCATTTTCCATTTTATCATGTTTCACTTGTGCTAGTTTGTTCAGAATACTTTACACGAATTTGAGCTGTAGACTGCAGAAGAAAAGCTTCTAAAATACTTTTACAGTTTAAAATGTGAGTTTTTATGGCGGCGGACGTAATAAATGTAGTTGAAGCACTTGACATTCCTTTCAGTTTCCGTCTCCGTCTCCTCTCCCGAACAACGCACATTGCACATCGCACATGTGACACCGTACATTTTGAGGGCATTAAAACGTGTAGGCTGGAACTTTGTCCGTTTTATCCAGTTTTCATACCTTATCAAATCACCCATTTCCATCATTTTCCCATTTTTGATTTCGATAAAGTTCCTTTCATGTGCATGTCATTTCCTATCTCTTTTTCACATTCTTTTCTTCTTCTTCTTCGTCTTCTTCTTTCTTTCCACTTTTAGTCACGGAACAATAATTTTTGTGTACGAGCGGCTCTTGTTCATATCGCATCAAACCGTATCGTCTCAATTCTCAATTCTCAATGTATCGATTCACCTTTCCACTTTCCACATGACACAAACAGAAAGAGAAACACACGAGAGTCAGTTCCATTTTTACGTGCACGTAAACGGTAAACAGTGAACACTGAACACAGAACACAGAACAGAGAAATATCCACTTGTGCTCAAGGACGAGAAAGGAGAAAGAGTTTCTACGAGTATCACAACTCTGAACCACTCGTCCTGTTTTTTATTACCTTTATTTTTCCTCTTTATTTATCAACTTGGTTCACTCGTCCTGCGGAAATTAAACGCAAACGCCAAACGCCCTTTGCCCACACAATTTATTTATTTACTTACAACTTACATCTGCACCTTCATTGCATTTCATTTCATAAAATCCTTGTCCCAGGTTCAAGTTGTCCGCTTCAAATACTTCAAATGCTTCAAAAAATTCACTATGTAATCAATATGAGTGCTCAAATGCAATGAAAAGAAATGAAATTCGGGTTGAAGAGATGACGATGACACAAATTAATTTTACTCGGTTCAGCTCCTTCTAAATACACGAGTTGATGAAAAGAGGATCCATGAAAATAACTCGTAGTGCGGAAATCAGGGAAAAGTTTTGATTCTTTTCCCAATTCAACATTCAAAATTCATAGTTTCTATTTCGTTCTCTGTGAGAAAAGTTCAAGTAGAGAAGAATCTCCGCTCAACAACAACAACAGAACAAGAAGAACAAGAAGAACAAGAAGAAGAAGAAGAGGAAAACAAGTTGAAAGAAGAAAAAATCTCATTTCGCACGGTTGAATAATGTAAACTAGACTGTTTTTGAGTCTTGAGTGAGTCCTGGATGAGATTCTTCCCATGAATAGAAATAGACATAGAAATACGAGCAGGAATTTTTGTGAGCTACAAATACATTGTAAATTGAAAATGTACATGAATATGCACATTATTTATTTTTGTGGGGAAAGTTGCCGTTTATTTTAAAAACGAGTTTAAGTTTTCACATGTTTGGAGCATCTACAATCTACAGACTTTTTTACTAGGCCGAGGAAACAAAAGTTGAACCGAGTTTGAAATGTGCCCATAACGAAAGAAAGAAGAAAGAAAGAAGAAAGTTCAAGTCGGCTCAAAACCCAAAACTCAAAACTGAAAGAGAGAAGGAAAAGTGGTAAAACAAAGTTGTAGAAAAGTTTGAGAAAGTTGAAAGTTGAGTGAGGATCCGCAATCTAGTGGGAAAAGTACGAGTTTGTCCAACTCCAGTTGAAAAATGGAGGGAAAAGACTCCAGCTTTCCTTTTCCACGGGTAGAGGGTGCGGCTGGAAGGAAATGGGATTTTTCGCGTAGCTCATTTCCATAAAAAAGGGAAGGCCTTCCTTTTTTTCTCTCCGCTTCTCTGTCCGCTATGTTTCTTTCCATTTTCCAAGTACTCGAAATAATAGCGTGAGTTTTTCCTCTTCTGCTTTCTCTGACTCTGGCTCTTTCTGTTTCTGTTTCTGTTTGTGGTGCTCCATTTCGGGTGTAAGGTTTTCTCGAAATGACATGAATATCAGTAATGGGATTGGCAGGGAGATAAATGTGAGGATGGACGAAGAAGAAGACACAAAACAAGCTCCATTTCACATGCATCCACTCCCATTTCAACATGACACTCTTCTCAAAAATAGGAAACGGAGGAAACGGGAAACGGAATAGTATTTTCTGCCCTTTTTCATCTGTGTTGCTATTTGAACCTTTTCTGAATGTGAAATGTTTTGATTCTCCATTTCCATTTGCATTTGCATGAGAAGAGGTGGCCACAACTCCAACTCCAACTCCAACTCTACGACACAATGAAATCATGATGATGATGACATTCAAGTTGAGTGTGTTTCTGAACGAGAACACTTTGTCCTCTGTCCTCTGCCCTCCTTCACTTTCCTGTTTACTGTCATGTGGAAAATCTCATCCGGTCGGAATCTCCCGTCTTGACCTCATTCTCAATCTCAGACTCTGTTTCAGTTTCAGTTTCCTTCTGCTTCTTTTGGCCTTTTTCTTCTTCCTTTCGAGTCTCAAGTCTTGAGTTTCCAGTTTCGAGGTTTGAGGTTGACGAGGGAACGGGAGAAAGGAGAAACAAATAATAGTTTTGAAAAGGCTAAACCTCAAATAAAGATATGAATATGAGCATCACGCCAAAGTTGAGGCTGACACTGACGCTCATGACGATGACGATGAAGACGACGATGACGATGAGAACAAAGAAGAAAGAGGAAGGGAAAAGGACAGTTTGTTTCTCCTTCACCGATCCGCTCTTTGGAGTTTGGATTGGTCCAAGTAAATGGTAAATAGGTGAAATTTACAAGGACAAAAGCGCTGGATGGATCGCTTCAAAACTAGAAACTAGAAAATGTCTCTTTCTCTCTCTCTCTCTCTCTCTCTCTCTGTGAATTGACTGCTCAAAATGTTAAATAAAAATGAACCAAGTTTCGCTGATGGAGAATGAGAATGAGAATGAGGATGAAAATGAAGCATGAACATGGAAAATGAGTGGAGCAGAAACTGAGTTGATCTAAAAGATGAAGAGAAAAGAGAGAAAAGAGAGAAACCAAGTCATTTTGTGGCGGTGGTAAAATGTTATTGGCAATCATATTCAGCGTCATTTACTTTGAACACAGACTTTTTTTCCTTGGTTCCTCATTTTTCATCAGCTCTGCATTAGCTTTAGTTTTAGCACTGGTCTGTTCTAAACTTGAGACTGTAGATTCTAGACTCAAGACTCAATCTCAACAAGATCGTCATCATAACCCTGAAAAACATTGAAAGTTTAGGTGCATTAAAAGAGAAAACCTATAAAATATGTACGACGGTCCTGAGGAAAGATGATCATGTTCATAATGACGCTGCCTGAAACGTCTCAAATGTCTGGAACGGGGAACGGGAAATGGGGAGAAAAATAGACAAGAACATGAAATGGTTATTTTCCACAATTTTATCCGCCTTTTCTCCAACTTTTCCTCTCCATTCACGATACAAAGCAGAAACACACAAACCCAAACTTACAGACGATGTAGAACAGGAGAATAAAAAGACATCATTTTGTAAATAGAAATGTTGGCCATCAAAAATGAGCTGTGATCTCTGAATGGCAGAAACAGGTTTTACAAACAACAAAGTAAATAAGAACAAAAATAAGCAATTGTAGCAAAATATTTTGTAATGATCAACGGATAAAAGTCATCGTAATCATCATTTTCATTCTCATTCTCCTTCTTTTTACCATAAAGAGAAAATATTTATGCTTTCTCCTCAGTTTTCTACAAAAAAAGAGAGGATATTTCTGGATGAGTTCATCTAAAAGTCCAAAGTCCAGAAAAGACAGGCTAAACGGAGAAAATGAATCATGTTGATGTTGATATTTACTTTGATTTTACGACTCATGATAATATTTTTTGAATGGTTTTTATTGTTTTTGTTTAGACGGAGCTGAGGCTGAGGCTGACGTGAGTGGACTTTTGAGCTGGATTCGGAGAGTTGAAACGGCGGACAGAGAAGGATTCGGATTCTGACTTGGATTTGGATTTGGAACGGCTCAAGATGAATTCGACGGTGGAGATTTCAGAGGTGGCGGAAGAGGAGGAAGAGTTGCTGGTGACGCCGGAAGTGGCCACGATTCAGCCGAGCAATCCCAGTTTTCTGAGTGCTGAGACTGAGGCTTCCAACTCCTCACAATCAAGAAATCGGATTCCATTAGCGTTATGGTTTGTCCTCTTATTTTATTTTATCCTCTTTCATTTCATTCACTATTCACTATCAACTGGAAAGTCGAGACTGGAGACTCAGTCCAGAATGCAGAACACGAAATGCAGCCAGGGTTTGGGAATCCCAGGGGCTTCCTCTCACCAGATTAAGCACACGCACGCGGAATTTGTTATTTACACCCCGTCCCAATTACAAATCCCATTTAATTTAATTACCTCTTCATATTTATTTGTACAGCCGAGTGGAACCATTTCCATTTCAGTGGAAAATCCAAGTGCTGAGCAAAGTAGCCTTTCAAATCCCCATTATATTTTATTAAAACCACTCCAGAATCAAAACTGTAGTACCAGAATTATTCTTATTTATTCAACCTGATTCAACTGTCAGTCAACACTTATTTCTTCTCGCAGTCCACTTTCAGCTTATTTATACCCTTTTTTATACTTTTCTACGGATTTTGATAATATGATTATGATTATTCCTCTTTTATCTCAAGGTTTTTGCTGACTAGTACAAAATATGATGTGATATTCATATTTTTTTATGAAAATGTGTATAACGAATGAAAAAATGAGTGTGAGATTTGAAGAGATGATTATTTGATTTTGATTTTGGTTTGATTTGTTGTAGTTCCCAGCAGACGGCATTGTCCACACCCGGAGCTTCCCTGTCGCTGTCCGTGGACGAGCCGCCGATCATGATCTCGACGGAAGAGGACACGGAGCAGATTTCAGGAGGAACTCTTCTGGGCTCGGCTGCAGATCCGATGATGAGCAGCGAGTCCACGCGGAGTGTGCCCGAGCTGGAGCTCCACTGCAGAACCCATCGAGCGGATGTGACGATTCATCAGGGCGGCAGTCTCGGCTCCACTCACCAAGTCTCCAGCTCCATGCCCTCCAACGAAGGACTCATCTGTCGTCACAGGTCGCCATCCACTTTTATCAGCACCACTCTCATTGCACTCCCAATCACACATGACACATGACCAGTCCGCACTTTAATTTTATGACTGCCCAAAATCAAAAATCAAAAAGTCACAAGTCAAACGGACATCTGCATCTGGCTCCGACTTGAATCGACCAAAGGGCCACACACAGAAGCTCACTTTACACTTTACACACTCTTCTTTTCCTTTGCTTTGATGTTGTATGCGATGCTCGTGATCCGTTCTGGATCAAGGAAAGCTGGCTATTGTTCTTTTAAGAGTGGAACCAAAGGGATTCAAGTCACAAACGGATGGAATACAAATTACAATGCAAGGAATGGGAGAAGAGAGAAGAGAGAATAGAAAAGAGAGCAGTGTGCTGGACATGTAAAATGTAAAGTGGATAGTAAAAGTAAATACTCTGCTCCGGAGACCATGTTTTTGATCCACTGTCTGCTGTGTGGTTTCTGCTGTCTCGAGATCCGGGACTGAGATATGCACTCCGTAATTAGAAGACTCGGCCAAGTCCTCATGAGCACTGGCTGACTTGGTTAAAGAGAGCGGGATAATCCAGAGGTCTCTCTCTCGGGGGATCACTTCCATTTACCTCAAAAAACATGTAGGGCAGAATCGGTCCCAGGGTGCTCATGACAACGGCTACGACTACTCCCAACTTCCAACCAGACTCTTCTCTCTTCTCTTTTCTCTCCTCTCTTCTCTCAGTCATTTAAATATTTAAGCACATGCGAAAGCTACACAAAAGGAGATTCCAGCTTATCTAAACTCTGAAATTCTGAATACACGTGCATCTTCACTCCCGAGTCTTCTCCCTGGAAAGCATAAAACATGATAATATTTACTCTACACGATAAACACAGAACAGAGAAGAGAAAAGAGGATGTGGAGTGGATTATCTTCCTCCGTGATAATATTCACAAACTCTAGACTCTAGACTCTGCTGACATGTCATGCACAATAGATCCAAGTATTTTGAGCAGTGGTTACTTTATCCATTTCCCCATCGCACACATGACCTGATTTCCCCCAATCTCAATCTGAAAGACCAAAGAAGTATAAGAATGTTGTGTGTTTCAGGTACTTGGCACCGCACCACCGTCAGCATGTCCACTGCAGTCGCTGTGACCAAGCGCACCAATGCATCCCCCTGTCCAGACACGCTTCCAAGGACAGCGTCAGGTCCGCTCACTTGGCGGAACACGGCCCCACCCACCCCACCACCTCCGCCTCCATCGGCGGCATCTCGCAGCCCAGAGACCCCACCATCCGCAGACAACACTCCCAACCCGAAAGCACCTGTCTCTACTGTCAGAACCACAGGTAATTTCACTCATCTTTCTTCTTCCTCATTTTACATTTACTTCACATTACACGGTACAAAAAAGTCCGGGGCTCGAATATTAAATATTTCCAGTCTCCAGTTGAACTGGGTGAAAAGACAAGCCATCATTTTATCATTTTATCAAATGTACAATAACAAATAAGCTGGACAATTTACAGTTCAAGTGTTCATCTTGTAATCATAGTAATTCTCAGGTTAAAGGATTCCGCATAGCGAGTAGAATATATTTGCGGACAGAGGGAACAAGTGACGGCATAAAGGAAGAAAAGACAATTTCTAAATGAAAAAGTAAACGGGGAAGGTGAAAAAATGGGTAGTAAATAGAAGTGGAGTTGGTGTGGAGAAAGGGGACAAAATTGATATGTTGATTCAGTTGAGGTGAAAGCGGACGCCAAAGCCAAAGCGGAAGGAAATCGATGAGGCACTCCAGTCCAGTCCATTCCGAGTGGGCAATTTCAGGTAGTTGAGTGGTGTTTATACTGTCTCATATCAAGAGTGCGCGCTCTCTCTCTCTCTCTCTTTCATATCCCTCTGATACACAGTGTGGAATGGAATAGTTGTGTGGAATGTTGTGGTAAATAAATAAATATATAAATAACTAAATGTTTGAGTGGCGGTAATTGCACATTCCGCATTCCGCTCCCCACTTTATTCCATGTATCTTCAGGAGAGTTTTCAGGGGACTCTCTTTTCCTTCATGTGCGTACACCAACTACCAAAAACACAAAAAGGTTCTTACATGTCCACAACATGCTCCGCGTACACTGGACACTGGACATTGGCCATGCAAATATCGAACACCGTATTTGTGTGGAGACACGACATTTGTTTCATGTAAATAGATGACGTGGCATGAGTCTTTGTCCGTGTATTTTTTGCACGGATAATTCCTATTGTTGTTCCTGTTCTACAGCTTCTAGGGTATTATTACTCTAGTCTCCTAATGCTCCATTAAACACCACTGCGACGCACAACACACCAAATATAAATAGTAAATAGCCCTTCCGCCCAGGCGTATCATTACGGGGAATAAATGTCATCTGGCCCTATTTTTAAATTCCTATTTCCCTCTTTGATTTTCCGCATGAACAGGACAACTGTAGTAATTAATATTTAGAAATTATTTAGAAAGGAGTTGTACTCACCACTTAAAACTCATAATAAACAGGTTCAACCTGGATTTAATATAATTCATGGCTCAATTTACACTTTCCTCTTTCAATTGTAATATTAGCACGGTTATTTCAGCTGATTATTAGTGGTTTCCTTCCTCCGCTTCCTGGGTGGTCTCCTCCTTTCGTTCCCTCTTCTCAAATTATCACATGCAGCGACAGGATAAATAAAATAAACAAGGAGTTCACAACTACCTCAAATTAAATCCCAATTAAAACAAAAATTAAAATTAGGGCACTCCCAGAAAATTGTAGGTGTTGCAAGTTGAAATGAGCATCCCCAAACTCTCTCATTACACTCGTCATTTCATTGCATGTCATTTTGTTACACTGTGCAGGAAAACATGAGCGTATCTTTATATTATTTACATAAATATGTGCAAAAATTGATTGCAAAATCCCTGTTCAGGATTTGCCTAGATTTCCAATGGTGGATTTTGGTGGTGGGCTCCACGTTAAAAGTCAAACGTCACACGTCACCTTCTCAGTTCTCAGTATCCACATTTTGATTTGATGGCGGATCAGAAATCAGAACTTTTAAACTGCACTCTATTTGATGAATTTTGTATTGTGTTTTGGGTTCACTGAGAAGAATTTGGTTTTTCATGTGGAGGCGGAGGCAAAAGTAAACTGAATTGAAATCAAATGACAGTGGTACGTTTTGAATTGTCAACTGCAACTGTAAGTTGTAAAACTAGACGACACTGAAAATACCAAAACCAAAACCAAAAACCCAAATCCCGCCCGAGTCTCAATTTCAAAAAACATTTTCCACCCAGAAAAAGCCCAAGATTTTGGGTAATGGCTCAAAAAAGCTGGATTTGCCTCGTAAAAAACCTTGTTTAAATCTGTCCTAAAGCAGGTATTTTCATTTGATTTGTCAGGTGTCTTAAATGGACGAAATGTGAGTTGTGAGGATGGAATTGTCATATTTGGCAAAAGCAAGAAAAAAATGGAGGTTTATGTGATTTCACATATAGTATCAACTTTTCGTCTTGTACAGCTTCTTTTTTAATTTAAACTGATTTTGTATAGAATTGTGGAGAAACTCATCTCATTTTGTCACTGTGAAATAAATTTCATCCAGACTCCAGAATTACTTGCAGTAAATAATTAAAGGAGCTTTTTTATTATTATTTTTTTGTACCGGATTTGAATTTTCTTAGACAGTTGGAAAAGGGAAATTGAACGATGGGGATTTTAATTATATTTGGAATTAAATGGGGAATGGGACAGTTTATGAGTGTGAATAAAATGTGTGGGATTGTGGGGAAATGTGTTAATGTGCTTTTTGTTCTTGTTTGTTCCAGTTCGACGTCGTTGAGGCAGCTGAAGGATCCGACGGAGGGGATCAGCGGGATTGCCTGTGATGCACTCCGTGTGAATGGTGCCATTCGGCAGTTTAAACAGGTATCATAAAGAAGCCTCAAGTAGACATTTCTCCACTTCTACCTGTTTTCTCCTCTTTAATCTCCTCCGTTTTATGTCTTATTTTCTCTCTTACTTTCTCTACTCGTGATTCGTATCTTGGTATTTTACTATTCGTATTTGAACTCGTATCTTGAATTCGTATCTTGAATCAGTAAATGTGTGTACTAACTGTGTTTCTTTCTTTCTCTCTCTTTCTCTCTTTCTTTTTCTCGCCTCCTTCAAAAAGACTAACAAGTTTAATTCCATCTGTTCTAATTCTTCTACTTGTGTCTTATCTTATCTGTGTGTCATAATTCTAATTTCTAATTTCTAATTCCCAACTAGTGCTCTTTACTATTTACTATTTACCATTTACTTGCAAAGTCAAGTCTCAAGTCCTCAAGTCCAAAACCAGTTTGTTCTTTGTTCTTCCCTCAAAAGTTAGAGGGGACTTTTTGCGCTTTAATGTTTATGAGTGTGGACATTTTCAGGATTTAGAAAATGTCCAGTTCGCAACTAATCCAACGTGCAGAATGTAGAATATTATAGAAACTAGAAACTAGAAAAGTTGAAGAGGAACCAAAAGTAATTAATTAACTCATTTCTACTTGTTTTTTATTATCCTCTCTCTTTCTCTTTCTCTGTTTCTCTCTCTAACATTTTCCTGTGGTTTTCGCTCTGTGTACTAACCTCAAAACTCAGCTAGAAGATAAAATATAAAATATAGCATAGCCGCAACTAATACATCTTCAATCTTCAGCCTACAGCAGTTATGACGCCAGTCCTGATGGTTTGGTTTTCAACAGCGACTTTGTCTGCTTCTAATTTCTAATTTCTAAGATTGAACATTCTCTGTGTTTTTGCATAATTCATAAAATAATTAAGTAAATGTTCATAGATCCTTTCCATGAAAACATTAAACATTAATACTGCGTTGTACAATCCGTACTCTGATTTTTGTCTTCTTTCCTCTACGTAATTTTACATGAGCTAACTTTTTTGCCAATGCTCTTTTTTCCGCCCTTTTTTTGTGTGTCAAGTGTTTTTTCTACTCGCAAAAATAACCTTTTTACTTTTTACATTTTGATACTTGAAATCCAAAAAAATTTTGTAGTCTTTTTCATCGTTTTTTGTTTCCTGTTTTTTTGCTTGAGAATTTTTCAGCGCTCCTAAATCCTGTTTAGTCCCCTTAAATTTCCAAGTAACATATTCACAAATCCAACAAAAAAGAATCATAGAGAGAAGCAAAATACGATATGTTTGTCCACGGACAACCGAGCAGCGCGCCTTAATAAATAAAAAACAACAATAAAAATGGGAATAATAATCGTAAAAGTCCCATCCCTCAACAGAATAATAAGCACAATAACAAATAACAAGTTCATGAGGCATTCGTAATTCCTAATATTCGTAATATTGGCAAAAAATACAAAACAAAAATGAAATTTCCGAGTGCACTGCGACGAACCATGTGTAATAAAAGAGGTTGTCATGTAAATTGCATGACTCCTCTTTCAAATATCATGCACCCGAATTGGACATGCATCATTTTTTGCTGCTTTAAAACCCCAGAAAATGACAACCAGAGACAAAAAACCTCACTCAGTGTCAACTTGAAAACAGCACGAGGAAAGAAATGTGAAGAAGGGGATCAGAATACAAAAACGAATGTAAATAAATACAAGTGGAGAGATGCAAATCCAAATGAAAAGCCAACGAGAGAAAAGAAGGAAAAGACAAAAGAACAAGGACAAAAAATTGAAGAGACTTTGAGCTGGTATTGCGGATTGCGGATTGCGGACAATTGTATTGTAAATTGTAAATACGATGCAAAAGACAGCCTGCACCAGGCGATCCAATGCGATGCAGTCTGATGGAAAAAAGAAGAGAGAAAGAATGCCAAGGAAAAATCCTCTCCAGCAGCGGAATAAAAATACATGAGAGGGAAAAGAAGTGGCGGTGGCAGCAGGGATGGGGAAATGGTTCAATAAATTTTAGTTGAAATGAGCAAAGAGCAAAGAGCGGAGAATGC
>JABASP010001578.1:0-27758 GCA_019776565.1 Sminthurinus signatus | reverse complement strand
TTTAGTAAAAAAGTTTCGACCGAAAAGCAAAGTGTAAATCGAAAAGCAAAAGCAAAGTACAAGCACGGTCTAAGGAAATGACGCAAAAAGTATAGTATAAACCCAGCATAACACGTTAGAAGATTCTTGTGTAGTTACACTTCCATTTGAATTTTAGAATACATTCGAATCTCGAATATCGAATCTCAAGTCTCGGCAAAGTAAAAGAAATAGAAAAAAGAGCCAAATCTATGTAAAGCTAAAGCTAAATCCTGAGCCAAATCTTATTATGCTACGGGGCTTATATTTTTTACTCGCAGTGTTTCTATGAGACACTCTCGCACATCTCACATCGCACGGTGTACAAACTAGTAAATAGTAAAAAGTAAAATGCACATTGAACAGTGAAGAGAGCACAGAGTACAGAGAGAGAATTTGACTTCATCTTATTAAAGTGACTAGTGACTAGTGAATGCAGAGTGTAGAATGTTGAGGTGAAGTGAGGTGAGGAGATTTCACAGAGAGAGAGAGACAGTGGAAAAGGGGAATGCAATTTTTTCCATGCCATCGGCTTGTTCCTTGTTCTGTCTTTGACTTTGGTTGTGGTTTTGCCTTTGGCATTGGTGTACAGTTCTGTTGTGCATCCAACATTCAACATTCAGTTCAATCCAATGCATTTTAGAGAGAATCTCACAGCGAAGCAAGATTTCAATAGTTAAAATTCAAAAACTGGTGTTGTGTTGTTTTGTGTTTTCTGTTGTGCTCCGTCTCGATCTCGGGTTCTCTTGTGTTTCTTATTCTGTTGTCAGTTGCAAATTGCAAAGTGACTTGCTCACTCGCTCCATCCTCGCGAGTTTAAAGTTTAAAGTGGAAAGTGTAAAAGTAAAGTGTTTTAATTATTCATGTGTATTTTAGATAAACTGTGCACTTTGCATAAATAATAAATAAATTGGAATGTGCCTGATAAAAAAATGAAGGATTGGAGTGGATTGGCAAATATTATGGTTGTTAATTAATTGTCTCTTCGGAGTTTTTATTTTATTGTAAATCGTGAATGTGAACATTGGAAAAATATAAATACTTATAATTTATAATGGACAGATGAAAGGGAGAAGTAAATCCGAATTTGAAATGTTTTGAGTTTCGAGTTTCTCGTGTTTGTGTGAGTGATTGAGTGGTTTTTGCATACTTGGACATCAAAAACATTCAACATTGGTAGTAAATGGACAGTGGACAGTAAAAAGCTTAAAATACAGTGAATCGAGTTGAGTTGAGTTGGCAAAACGGATATGCGGCGTGTGATTTGATTATAAACTCACTCGAGTGACGGTGAAACCCAAACCCAAAACTCTTCACTCTATTTTATGACAAATTGTGACACATATAGAACACACATTCGTCATTTGCCATCCGTCCGCACCGGAATCTCTGTAGAATGTAGAATGTAGAACGGTGAAGTGAGTGGAATCGGGTCATTCCGTGTAAAATCCATATCGATCCAAAATCTCAAGTGGATCGTCAATGGTCAGCTGAAATTGGAACCGGATCTAGCGAATTGAGCAGAGGGGAAATGTCCGATATTTTACTCCTATTTTCATTCTCATCCACCGGGAACTGAAATGACAAATTGTGCTCCTTTTTCTGTCAGATCCCTCGTTACTCGTTACTCCTTATCATCTAGAATCTAGAATCTAGACTCTGGAATTTGAAATAGTAGCAAAAATATTTACTGTGAAAAACTAGTAGCCGATATTTTACCTCGCCATTCCATCACTTTGTTTTTGTTTGTTTGTGGTCTAGTGCAGTGTTTGTTTAGTGTTTTGTGCTTTGTGTTTGGTGAAATACTCGAGCATCGAGCAGAACTGTTTAGAATGTGAAATGTGAAAGTGAATTGATTCAGCTTTGAGCTGTCACTGCAGACTGCAGATTTTGAACTCTGCGGGGAATTATTTATTTATTTAGTTATTTATCTCTCTGTGGAGAGAATTATTATCCAGTGGAAAAGGGTTTAAATAAATCGGTTCAAAACGAGTTCCTCACATTCACATGGATTTTTCCAGCGAGTAGTTTTAGGAGTTTTTCGAGGAGGAGGTGGCAGCGGCGGTGGAGGAGTAGGCGGAACACACACCCATACCCACACACATACAGAAACGGAAACGGAAATAGAAGGGAAAAGTGTCAAAATGAAATCGGACACAAAATCCAACAGTGGAAATAGTTCCAACTCCAATTCCACTTCCACTTCAACATCCACATCCACAGTTTGTGTTTCAGGGAGTAAAAATAAATGTGTTGCTACTGCCACTGCCACTGTCAATACCAATTCCGTTTCCGGATCTTCCACTAGTGATGGATCTTCCAGTTCAACGCCCTCCTCCAATTCCAATACCAACTCCAATCAACAACAACAGAAGACTCCGCACAATAACAATAACAACAAACAGATCCAAATCCTGGAGACGCCGATAGACGATGTTAGTTTGAGTGTGAGTGTGAATCTGAATAAAAATGGGAGTTCACACATAAGTGAGAAAATCCTGAGTCTCCGAGATAAAAACAAAAATAAAAATAATAAAAACAACAATACCAACAATAATAATAATAATAATAGTAATAACAGTAATTCGAATTCGAATGGTAATGGGAAAGAGCATGATGTGGATGCTTTGAACAATTATGAAGACTCGGATGACGAGACTCCGGCTCCTGTGCCCGGTCTCACTCAGGACGGTGGAGTCATGCATCATCGAATCGTCAATAGTTTCACCAATGCCTTCGCCAAACAAAATGTCCACTTTGAAAAAGGTACGAGATTATTGTAAATTGTAAAACTCCCTCAAGCCTCAAGTCACGAAATACAAATACAAATACAAATAAAAATACATGTACAATGTACTAAAAATTAACAAGTAACTATACAAGCAGTAAAAGATTAATTAAAAAGCTTTACATTCTTCCACTGATCAATTTTTACCTACAATCTACAATGTTAACAATAATTTAAATTTATTACTCTTCTGTCTAAAGGTCTAGTCTGTTCATCTCTCTGTTAATTAGGAAATATTTATATTTGTCCATGGTACATGAAAGAAAATCCTAGACGTATTTATTTTTACACTGTAGAAATGTTGTACATGGTAAATTTACATTTGTGGATTGTAGATGAAAGGGGAAATGAACAGGTTTTGACTCCACTCTTTTCTCTTTTCTGTACATTGTACATTGTACATTGCAGAGCAGGACATGTGTGATTATTTAATTTATTCAGGACGGAGAACATGTCATGGAACCGTCGATGAGTGAATTATGAATTATACAAAGATAAACAGGAAAACACAACAGAGACGCACATGCATTAAACATTAAACATGCGAGAGCGAAACAGCTGAGTGCATTCTGAATTCCTATTCAGGAGTCTGCAGTCTGTAGCTTAGTAATTCTGGTTCTCGTTCTCTTCTCGTTAGGAGTGTGTGGTGTTGGACAGAAAAGGACAGAGAACACACGCTCATTACTATTGTAATTAGCAGAGTTAGACTTCCGAGAGAACAAGAGAACTCTGAACAAGAGAATTAAGCTTAGAGGTATAATTGTAATGTAGACTGTAGAATTTAGAATGGAGAATTTAGAATGGAGAATTTAGTGTGTGGAGTGTGGAGTTTGGAGTCAGTGAAAAGAGATAATTGGTGTAATGTACATACTACATACATTTTATATTGTAAACTGAATATTTTATGCGTGTACAAGACAATAACTTTGAAAAGACTGAAAACTCAAAAGGTTCACCTAAACAAACATCATATAAAAGTGTATCATTTATCATGTATGATTATTTCTCCTCTGTTTTAAAAGTTAAAAGTATCAACTAGTCAGGAAACTACAAACTACAGATACTTTCTTGTTGAGAGTGGAGCGTTGAGAGCATTTTGATTTGATTTTAAAGAGCGTGTTTTCAAGTTGCAGTATGGGTTTCAAATTTCAAATTAGTTTCTCACCGTCTGTAAAATGTAAAATGTAAAAGCGTAGGAACCAACAGAAAAAATGAGACTTTTGTTCTCTACATAGTATTTTTTCGGTTTTCTGCGTGTAATGTGTACCATGGTGTGGATTTTTGAAATGGGATTGGGAATTTGGAATAATGGGGGACGAATACGGAGAATACAAAACAGAAAATAGGAAATACGAAATGCAGATGGAGAAGGAGGTGACGACAGATATGCAGGGTTTTTGTCTCATTCTCAATCCTCATTTATCTACAATCTACAGATATTTCGTATCTTTTAAAATACACCAAATTTTTTCCTCAAATTTTTCACTGGCTTTGCTACTCCTTTCATTTCATTGTCTTATCATTGTATACAGTTTTCTACTGTTATTTTGTCTCCTCCAAATGTTTTGTCTAAATCCCTGTGAAATGTTTACTATAGGTTTGGGTTTCTGTTACTGTTGAAATGTATGAAATGAGCATTTGTATTTTGTATTTAAGACGTCTGTATTCTGTATTTTGTATTCTGTGTAAAATTTCATATGAATTTTCTGGTGATGCAAACCCCACAAAAAAATAAATTCGGGCTTTTCTACAAAATACATGAGCAATTTTTCAGTATTTTGTGTTCAATTCATTTGATATTTATGCTCTGAATTTAGTATTCATTATTCGTTCGTCATTCATCTTGGAAAAAAGATGAATGATGAGCTGTTTTCTTTTAAAAATGATTGATGGTTTACTCATAAAATTCTGAATCTGAATTTGTTTCAAATTTGTAAGTATAAAAGACGCAGAATCAAATGCAAAAAAATGCACCTTTTTTGTACACACGTTGATCTCGTAACTTTGTTCAATAATCTTTAATCTCTAATCTATAATAAGGATCATTTAAAATTTCAAAAATCAGACAATAAACTCTTTTTTACTGTCTTTTTAAGACTCAAGTTTACATGTGAAATCAGTATAAAAAAGAGTCACAAAAAAAGAACGGCAGTATAATATAAGAAGAAAAGTTTCCAGTCAAATTGACTCGAGATTCAAGTAAAATAGAAATGTGGGAAAAAAGGAGGAAAAAAAGTTGTGGAAAAGAGTAAAAAGTATGAGAGAGAAAAGAGACAAGTCGGGATCATAAACTTTGAAGGGGTGATCTTAGCAGTTGACGGGATGAACCATTAAACATTTTAAATAGTCAATTACGCTCCTTTGCTCTGTTCATTTTGACTGTTGACTCCTCACTGCTCACTGCTGGCTGTTGACATTGTCATGCATGTAGAATGTAGACTCTTCTTCTTTTCTTCCCTTTCTCTTCATACTTAATACTTTTTTCTGTACAATGTACATTTACTTGCAACATTCAACATGCACAATGGAAAACACACAAAGTACAAAGTACAAAGTATTCCTATAAAAAGTTCACATGCATATTCATTCAAAGAAAGAAATGCACATGCATCTACTTTTTTTATTACTTTCCACCTCATCCTTCCTTTTTCTTTTCTATGAAAACTGCAAACGATAAACGAACTGCAAAAAAAAAACAGAACTCGTCAGACTATAAAAATGCACAGAAAAAGTTGTAAAGTATAAAAGTATCCACAAAATCTGGAGAAAACCTAAAGTGTGTAGTGCACAAATGTGCATATTCATGACGCATTGTAAATGGTGCAAACTACAAAGTAACAAAATGAAACCAAACACATTGAAAAAAAAACATTATCAACTCGTGCATAAAACATCTAATAAAATCTCAAATCTCTAACAAAAAGTGAGAACTTGATGACAGGGAAAACCAAAATAAAAGTTTTTGGGTCAGCATTTTCTATCAAATGTTTTTACTTGAAAAGTTGTGTTTTCTTCTTTATGACGTCCAGCTTTTTTTAATTTTTAATCTTTTTGATCTTTGATCTTTGACCAATTTCATTTTCAATTCCAACTCCAACTTTCATCGCCCACTTTAATTGATTTTTAAACTCACGACTCAATTAACTTTGAAAAATGCTCAAAGAAATACTCAGTCAGTGCCTCATTTTTTTTGTACAAATATGCAAATGAATGTACTCATTTTAATTGTTGATGAAGCTGTTCACTATATTCACAATTCAGTTAATTTCATACGATATACGATACCTTCCGGTTTCATTCTCCCAACCAAATTCAAATTCAAATGCAAAATCCAAATAGGAAATTGAGTTGTATGTTGGATGTTGAAAGTACTTAAAATTCAGTACATTTGGAGAATGTAGAATGTACACGTTTGTTCGCTGGTTCTGGTACTGGTATTTAATGAAAGGAAAGAAGAAGAGTCAGATAGATGAGCAAGCCGACAGACACAGAGAGACAGAGAGAGAGAGAGATCTGACAGACTGAATAGGAAATGAAATGGAATGAGAGATGAGGAAAAGGAAGAGGAAAACGAGTCGGTGATTACAGTGAGAAAACTGTGAGGGAGACAAATGAGATTTTTCATCGTGAGAGAAAACGTCATTAGCACTGTCAATTTAAAACCATCTACGCACTACGCACTACAAACTGTAAAATGTACAATGTAAAATGTACAAGTTTAAACTTTAGGTTCTGGAGTCCAGATCTCCATTTCGATCCAGATCCAAAACTAAAACCAGACTTTTGTACATTTAACATTAAACATCAAAGGTCATCTAAAGTGTATTTTGAATTATACGGAATGGACACGATACACGATATAAAATGTGCATTCTGTTTTCCTCATATTAGTTTTTGAAGTTACGCACTATACACGCACTTTGTAGTATGTAAAATTCATGTAAAATGGTTCGTAGTCGTTTCCTTTCTGAAATTACAAACGACAAAAGACAAAATGAAAATTACCACACTATCACAGATCACAGAGAACTAAAAGTAGAGAACTGAACTAGAGACAATTCCATCACAGATTTAAACAGGAAATTTTAACCATTTGAATTCAAGTCAATTAACAAGCGAGTAGCGAGATCTTGATGATTTCCTGGTGTTGATGTTGATAGTTGATGGTTGATGGTTGATACTTCTGTTGCTGATTCTTTTGGTTGGTGTTGTTTGTTGTTTGTTGTTTGTTGTTGCTGACAAATCGTCTTTGTACAAGCAGGAATAAATAAATGTGTTTAATGTTTAGTCGGTCATGAACCTGGATGTGGAAGCTGCACTGCTCAATGAAAAATAAAATACTTGGAGTAAAGTGTGCAGTACTTTTATTAATAATAATAATAATATTTCTTTTGACATGTGACAATTTCCGACCTTTGACTTTGTCGTCATGAACCATGAACCATGAGTTTTTCCCCTTTTATTTTTCTGCTCTTTAGTCTCTAGTCTCTAGACAGTTTCTATTTTCCATCTTGTTCAAATTTAAATTTAGATGGGATAAAGTGTCAGTTAATACGTATTTTGTATTTTAGGAAGGCTTTAAATCTAAATCTGAATCTAAATGTATGTATTTACTCTCCACACTCCAAACTCCACCATATTTTTTATAATTTTAAAGAGATGTAGAATGTAGAATGTAGAAAAATGGTAGAGTCGAGAGTCGAGAGTCAAGAGTCAAGTTATCCTTTGATAAAATGAAAATCAATGAGGAGCAAATGGTAATTGTCAGAATTAATTTGACTCGTCGTTTCTCTGCACATTTGCCACATTTGTCAAATCACTCGCGGCTCTAGGTGCCTGCTGCCTCTATAACTCAACATGTAGTTTATCTACGTACTTTTACTAGTATCTTTTTTGTGTTTCTGTACTCTGTACATTGTAAAATGGAGTGTTCATTTTTATTACAACATCTTTTCCTTTTCCTCCACTATTTTTTGCACAGGTTCCAAAAGTTCCAATAACCTGGAGACTTTTTTTTCTCACTTTGTATTCTAAGAATTTGAAATTTGGAATATATTACAATTTATAATTTATAACACTTGGGACTCTTGGGCATAAATAATTTACATGGGCAAATGTACAATGTACAAAGTACAAATGAACCGTTATTTTTTCAAGTGTAAATTTATTTTTTTTATACAGTATACAGTATACATGAATGTTCAAAGTTCAAATGAAATATGTATGAAAAATACCATAGAAAAAATACGGTTTCGGATTCGGATTAAAAGTTGTTATCGTAAATACAAAATAGATACATGAGGATTTTCTGAGAAAGATGAGGATCAGTAGTCATAATTAATTCCTTGGCACCTGCCATTACTCAACTCACAGTTCCATCTGTTTAAATGGTTCCCCTAGGATTTTCTTTGCTAGTTTTGCTTGTGTTCTTCAAGTTTCTTCAAGTTGGTTTGTATTTTGGATCTTTTGGGTCTTTGGATTTTTGGTCTTTGATCATGAAAATAAATGAATGATCTAGTGTGATAAAGTGATATACGTACAAAATATAAAATGGTCTCACGCAATGCAAAGTAATGATACATATTTTTTCCTATTCCTAAATCGTAGTTCGTAAATAGACGTAGAAAAGTTGTTCCTTTTTATTCCCATGTCCCGTTTACCATTACACTATATTATACAGTTGGATGTTGGCTTCTTCTTTTGAACAGACCGACCTTGACTGTTTGATGGACAAGAAGGGTAATTGAGATGGACACTCCTCTCCTTTAATATAATTTAATGACGGCTTTTGGACAAAATTATGATGATTAGTGTTGGCGTTTTTGGCAATTTAATTCCGATTCTAAATTCTACTTTCTACATTTCCACATTTATACGTGGAGCAGACAGAGATACACTAGTAAAAGAAAGATAGATAGATAAACATTCTACATTCTACATGAATTCCAGTTCTCAGCATTCCGCATTATTACGTGTAATACATAATACACCATTTAAAGCTCACGGTTTACAATCCCACATTTTATAAAAGATGCCTCTGGATTCTGTATTCTGGCTGGATTTTGGATGTGAACATGGAATTTGGAATGTGGAAAAACGTAGAGGAAAGAAAGTTGTTCTCACTCTTTTTCTTCCCTTTCCTACAGCTTGAGCTTTTCCACCAGTAATATTTTTCCCTGTTCATCCTCCCTAATAATTCTTGGTAATAATGAGAAAATGAACTACATTTTAATCTGACGGTGAGATTTTGAGCTGTTGTGTATTTAGTATTTAGCATTGGCTTAGGATTGGTAGGTAGTCTACACCTAAGATATCTAGTGTTGGGGAGATGGATATAAATATTATATCTGTGTTCCGTATTCCGTTTAACTACTGAGTGTGTGTAGTGTGTACACAATAATTTATCGGGTGGGCGGAAAGGAGTTAATGGAATATTTCTCTCGCTCCGCAAAAAGCAAAAAGCAAAAAGGGAAATGAACGTGCTCTTCTGATCTGTGCTCAGTGCTCACTGTTCACTATTCACTATATTGAAACTAAAGGAGATTGAAATCCAGTTTCAGTTTCAGTTTTTTAGTTTCAGCTTCAAACGTTGACTTGAAACTTGAAAAGATCTGACTCTGACTCTATGAATCTGTGAATCCGAATCCAAATACACGTACAAGTACAAGTATAAGTGGAAGTGGAAGCACAAAGAACGGAAGAACGGTTTCCAAGGAAGAAACTAAATACTAAACACTAAATACGTGTGTCTTTAAGATCCATCTTTTCAGCTAATCTCTCCTCTGTCTTTGACTATTGACTGTGCAAACCCGAGAGCCTAAGAATAACTCTCAACTCGGTAGGGAAAAACCAGCATGTTGGATCTTGGATCTTGGATCTTGGGTTTCTTCTTACTTCTTACATAATACATTATACACACAAAAACATCCAGTATTATCATATTGACTGTCTTATTGACTGTTGAGGATTGAGGATTGGGAGTTGAGTGTCAACGTGGCTTTGCTTCACTCTTTACTCTTTACTCGTGCTTTGAGCTTGACTCTTTCGGCTTCAGTATTTGAATTTACACTGTTACCACAATCCATAATATTAGAATAATATCCGTATCGGTATTCGTATTGCTATCACAGTATCTGCGTGAAGTACATATTACATTTCTTTTACCATTTTTACCAGGCTAATAATGGAGTACACTAACATTATATTTTACATTGCATATTTATTCATGTATTACTCACAATCAGATTCAGGGAAGTCTCAAGTCTGATGCTAGTCTAACGCCAAAGTTGTGAAGCAGACGATAGACGATGATCACTGCAGACTGCAGACTAGAGTGAGAGAGTGCATAGAGAATTTACTATATTTGCCACACACTATATTTATTTTTTATCTTCTACCGTGCGCATAATGCATAATGAGCCAAAAAGCATGGAGCACTGAATGGTGAATGGTGAATAGTGAACTTTCCCGTATGTACTGTCTGATGTCTAATTATAGGAGAAGGAGCTCTTTTATACTTTTATTTTTTATATACTACAGTCTACAGTCGCACATGTAAATCCACTATCTTTTGCATGTGCATTTTTCATAAATTCCTTCTTATAGATACATGTTACATGTTGTGTCATCCTAAGTTTTGTGAGGATGAGAATGAAGCTTTGAACTTGTTCTCTGGAATATTTATCATTTATTTCCTATGTGTATTTTACTTTGATATTAATATTAATAATAATATCAGTCGTAAGAAGTAGATGAGGAATGTATTTTCTTTCACATATTATTTATTACAAACTTTTTGTTCAAGAAATCTGTATTCTGTGTTCTGTGTCTGTGTTAATTGTGGAAGAAACTATTTGGTGGTTTCATTAGATGGAAAAGTTTCTATTTAATTGCTATCTAAAATCTAAACAGAGTGTACAGGATACAGTATTCTGTGTAGCTTTGGAATCAGGAATTGCCATGCCATGGTACATTATTGCAGTACAGCTGATTCTGATTTTGTAAAGGAACTGGGAGATGAGAATGAGGATTTTCACGGGTAAATTGTAAATTGGACGTGGAATAACTAGGAGAAATGAGAGCGAGAAATGGGAATGGAGATGAGAAATGAGAAATGAGGTCAGCAGACTACAGACTTCAGACTACCCGTATACTACACATGTATGATTACATGTATGATGTGCACTGTACAATGTCGTACAGTTGAGCAAAAATAGGTGAATGAAGAGAAAGTTTGTTGTTGTTTTTTTCTTCTCTATCTTTGTCTCCGTCTCTGTGTCTTGTGTCTTTCTGCTTTGTCTTTGTCTATGTGTGAGATTTTGTGTGTATGCTGTATGCTGTATACAGAATGCAGATTGTCATCTTTCTCTCTCCTCTGTTTCTTTTTGGTTTTGCAATTTTGCTCCGTGCTGCATTCAACGAGAATGTTTTATTTTATTTTTAGGTATTTTTTACTTTTCCTTTTACTCTTGGCTCTTGGCTCTTGGCTGTTACTGTTGTGAGTTGTGAGATAAGATATCGGTATAATGACGCCTTTTCATTGCACACATCACACATCATGAGTCATGACGATCATGTTAGATGCATCCAACAGCCAACATGTAAAAACTAACAGCAAACAGTCATCTTTTGTACTTTTTATTCTAATGGAATGACTCAAAGATTCAAGACTCAAGATCCGAGATTCGAGATTAGAGATTCGCCTTCATTTCAATGATGATGAAGTTGTATTTGTGAATTGTGAAGGAGTAGAAAGTAGAATAAAGAATAATCAACCTGTTTTTTATACAAAAATTGTAGATGACGTTTGTTTGATTTTTTACTTTTGACTGAATGAATTTGAATTTCCTCGGAACATGGAAAATGTAAATTCTGTGAAATTTGAAATTCTTATGAATGTGCGTAAATAATACAGAATACAGAATACAGAGTCAGAGTGAGTATTGAGTTAGTGATTACTGAAAGGAAAAGGAGTGTGACTGTTTTTATGTAGAATGTAGAGCAAGAGGTTTTCCGTGGGACATTTATTGCACATATTTTAACACGGCACATCATACGACTACACATTACACATTCATTTGAATCTTGAATCTGAAATCTAGAATGTACAAGTTGAATTCATGGAGAGAACTATTATCGTTGATATCAAGTTGAGGATGAAGATGACGACGAGGATGTGGATCTTTATATTTTATTTTCCTTCCCTTTTCGTAAATCCACTTTTTTTCTCCTCTTCATCTTCATTAATATGACTCTCTTGAAATGTCTTGTCATCGGCATCCTCAACTCATCAACTAAAGCAAAACACCTGCCATAAAAAATAAAATGAAACATCAACATTCAACATGGTATTCAAAATACAGATCATCACCCTTGTTATTTATTATTTAAATCATCAACCTGAAACCTGACATAACATTTACATTTTACATTTTACAGTTTATACTGTTTTATCATGCTCATGGCACAATTATCAAGTACAACCATAATAATAATCAGAACATTATGGCATAATATTTAACTCATAATATTTTGATTCAACTACAAAATACAAAATAAAACGCTGCTGGTACACTAAAAACTAAACCAGGAATAATTTACAACTTTAAAGTTAAAAGTTAAAAGACTTGTTACCGGTATAATTTTCTTTAGAGAATGGAAACTGAATCATTCTTTTCATTTTACATTGTACAATGGCACTGACACAGGGTGATGGCTGATGGTTGTAATTAGAACATGTCAGATGAGTTGAGTTGGGACAGGTTGAACGTTGAACATTGAACAAGCAAAGTAAATGAAGTGAACTCGAGGCTGGATTTATTTATGATAATAATATGTAAATTCAAATTCGAATTCAAATTCAACATTTTTAATTAAGATGTTAAACACTGAACGATGAACGTGAAAAACACCTTTGTCAACCTGAGGCAAAACAGAACAAAATAGTTGTAATTGTATTGTAAATTGTAATATATTACTCTTTGCAGTAGTTCATTTCTTGTTCATATTGGCATTTTTCCGAGGGCATGAGGTCAAATAAATGAAAATACTAAAAAGAATACTAACAATAAGTTGTAGCAAAAGAATATGAATACTTAAAATGAAAAATATTAATTTCCAAAATTTCATTTATTGTTTCTTTGCAGCAATTCAATCATTGGATTCATTAAACGAGCAAATCATCGCCTTTGTTTTCTCGCCGGACACTGACGCCCTCCTCAAAGACGGAAAGAATGGGGAAGCAAAATACACTGAAGCATTCAAAGTGTCTATAGCGCTTATGCGAAGACTTTTACTCGATATTCAAGTAAGTTTATAAAATACAAAATATAAAGCACAAGTTCTTTTTACACCTATTTTATTTCCTCTTTTTATCTCATTTACATTTTACACACATGAATTATTCTCTCTCTACTTTCTCTGATTTAAATAAAAGATGAGGTGAAAAATATATAGCATCAAGTTTTGAGTTTTGCAAATTTCTGGATTATGGATTCTATAATTTCTAGATTTTAGAGAAAATTTACATCTGCTTTCTAAAACTTTCAAATGCCAACTTGCTGAATGCTGAATACATAATAAATAATTAGGAAGCTTAAATAGTTCATGCCTTTATTCATAAAGTAAAATGGCGTAAGTGCAAAATGTCAAAAATAATCCTGGCCTCCCATTTTCAAGTCATAATTTAACGAGGCATCGTATATCGTATTAATTATTACTTAAATCGAGTCCTCTTTTGCTTTTGCTTTCCTCCACGTTCCACATTTGTAAATTGTACATGTGAGAAAAATACTAAAAATTAGAGAGGAATTATCTCTGTATTTCCTTTCAGCTACAATGTATCTACTATTTTGTAGAATGAGGAGGCGTTTCAGGTTTCTTTCAGAAAAGAAAAAGAAAGCAGGCGGAAGAGAAAAACACGTTCTAGGTTCCAGGTTTCCAGGCTTGAGATAAATGTACTAAACGCTGGACACTGAACACTGAACACGGCATTTCAAATATTAAATATTAAATAGCTGGATCGCGTGTGAATGATATTTCATGTTAATGTTTTTGAGGGAGCATGTTAAACGTTAAACGTTAGAGGATAGACGATATCAGATACAAAAATACAAACTAAATGTATGAGGCGTATCACCTGTATTAAAGATAGAGAAAATAGAAAGGAGCAGGAAAATGATCCATCACACGAGTTGAGAAAAAGTGCAAATTTGATAATATTTAAGAGATTTCCCTCTGATACTTGCAATTTGGAATTTGGGATTTGGGATTTGTGTGATGGATAACATTTCTAATGTTTCTTGATTCTTGACGTTGGATGTTGTATAATATAAAATAGAATATAATGTAATGAATTTTGTTTTATTCTTTTTTTCTATAGGGAAAATTTCGCAAAATGGTAGAAGAAAATAAAGCATTAGCGGGTCGACTGGACGGTGATTTAAGTCAAGCTCATAAACAAATGGCAATGCTGCGTGCGGAGCTCTCGGATACAAACAAACGGATTAGTCAACTTTCCTCACCACCACCTTCCACTCCCTCCACACCGAACCACACGGACTCCTCTCACACTCATTCCTACAACCATCATCACAACAACAGTAGTAACAGTCCCAACACCCCCGCCACAATAACCTCAATAGCGACCTCAAATAATAATAACCTTCATCACAACAACAATAATAATCATAACAAATTAGGTGGAGCAGAACCAGATTCAAATTCAAATTCGAATTCAAATAAAACCAGTCCCGCTTCCGCTCCAGCTCAAGTCAATGGGATTCAAACAAATAATAATGGCCTAAGCAATCATGGTACATTTTTCAAAGAATGTTTTTTATTTAATGTTTTAAGGAATTTGAATAATAATAAAAATTGAGGATGGACGATGTGGTGGAAACTCTGATAATATTTTGTATGTTGTGTTTTTTTGTTGTACTGTGTAAAATAATGTAGGAGATTTGGAGTTTATCGATTCCACGAGTACGGTGGACTTGGACAGTTTGTCAAGTTTAGAGTTACGAGCAGAGTGTGACAAGTTGTTGGTTCAGAATGGAAACTTACGTAAGGAGCTTTCCGAGCTGCGTCGTGGTTCAGGCTCTGGCTCAGTTTGTGCTCCTGGACAAGATTTACCGCAGTCCAAAGTCCAGGAGCTGCACACTGAGCTTCAACATGCCAAGGAAGCCCTTTCAGGTAGGAAAACGGATAACGGGAAATATCTCCACACATGACACATATAAATTTTTCTCCATTTTTTTTACATTATATTTTGGATTTTGGATTCTGGATTCTGGATTCTGGATATTCTGGGTTTTCTACTATTATGAATTTTTCCATATAAAATACATCAACTGATTTTGCGTGTTATATAAAATACGAAAATAAGAAAAATACTCTGCGTTTGATAAATATAAAAGAAATGGAGAAAGGAGAAAGTAAGGAAAGAAAACTCGACTGAAAAGTTTCGCTCAAAAAAGGAAAAAGAAAAGAACTGACTGGAGACTGGAAAAAAGTGAAACATTTTTTTTACTCCTGAGCTCTCATTCATTCCGTCTTTTCTTTTCTTTTTTTTTCTTTTCTCCCTTGAACCAGTCATTCACTTTCCTTTCACGTCCTCATTTACTTTTACTTTTTCTCTCCAAAACTCCAAGTTCCAAGTCCAACTCTGACTCTGACTTCGACTTTGAGTCTGACTGACTTTTTCACTGACTTGGCACTTTCTTTTTTCTTCCTCAGTTTCCTTTCTTGAACCCTTTCCCTCATTCTCCTTGTGCTAATACTAATACTAGTACAAAGATACATGTATCCATCATCCTATTGTTGATATTGATGGATGTATATTGTATATTGTTATATATTATGTTTTGTTGTTGTATATTTTTTCCTGGAGAAAATGTTTTGATGTGTATACATCCGCATTTTTTTCTATCCCCTTTCCAAACTCCAAACTCCAAACTTTCTCTTTCCCTATAGATATCATCTATCGTCTATAGTCTTTTGTATTTTATACACACATAAATTTACCTTCCTTTCCTCTTTTTTTTCTCCTCCTCAGAGACAATGCCCAAATCAACCAAAGAAACAAAAATTAAAGCCAAAAGTCACTTTTAACATCTTTTCAATGAAATCTTTAGATAACAGAATCCGAATAAAACATCCAAAACAAAACAAAACCAAACCAGGTCAAATGTGTCCTACAAAAATAAGACACATAAATAAAAGAGTAAAGTAATTGAATTCAAGTATTTTGTTTTTTTTTTATCTTTTTGCAGCACTTAAAGCAGACCGGAAGCGCCTTAAGGCGGAAAAGTTTGAGTTGCTTAATCAAATGAAACAATTGTATGCAACTTTAGAAGACAAGGAAAGGGAGCTTCGAGAATTCATCCGCAACTATGAACAGGTACAAAAGAAATTTCACGTTCAAATAATACAAATGTACGTCCAAATTCAATTATTTCCTGCAAAAAATGCAGTCAAAACAAACAACTGATAGGATTTTCCCGACTCTTCCAATTCTTTTTTGTCTACAGTCTACAATTCGCCCTTTGTTTGTTTTGTTTTGGGCTTCACGTTTTGAAATGATTTTGATTGAAGATGACAACGATAAGGTTGATTTAATTTTAGTAAAATGACAGGACGAATAAAAGAAAGGTTTTTCTGTCTGAATTCTGAATGTAAAGCTTTTTTTTTATCTATTTTTTAAATGGTTTTTTTCTATAGAAAAACTGTAGAAATTTCCTCATTTATACCTTAGGTTTTTAATTATTATTTCACCAAAGACACAGACACAGAAAATCAGCGTTTAATGTCTCTTTGTATTTTAAAATTGTGAGCAGTGAGGAGTTTACATTTCTTATAAATTCTTTCCATGTGTACAGATAAAAAGTGAAAATATGCCAAAAATACATAAAACATAAAAGATACAGACAGATGAACAAAGTCACTGTGAACGGAGTGTGTCAATCTTTCATTTTCTAGTTTCTAGATTCTAGTACATACTTGAAAGTTCCAAGTAAATCCATCTTGTTCCTTGTTTCAAATCTTTATTTTGATAGCCTCCACCGTCTCTTGTCTTTTCACGTCAGTGATAAATAAAAAAGAGGATCTAGGATCTAGCAGGAGATATGAATAGATAAAATAGTGACAGTGGAGGAAAAAATTGACGCTTTTCCACCGATTACTCTGATACTGCGTGCTGATAATAGGATAAAAAGGAGAGAAAAAGCATATAAAATAGAAAATACCAACACGTAAAATATACAATACGCAATACTGCTACCGCATCACACGTAAGACATAAGACGTTGATGTTGATGTTGAATATTGAAGATTGAAGGAGAAAGGAATTATATTATGTACTTATGTACACGTACAAAGTACGAAGTACAAGATACAAAAGACACACGAGAAAAGAGACAGAAGAGAAAAACACATTTTGACCTACTTTTTTGTTTGTTACTCAACATTTTCCATTTGTTTTAAAATCCTCTCGACGACCATCAACCGGGTTTTTATAGTACAGTAAAAAAGATGAGAGAATATTTCAATCCAGTTTCCATTGTGTCTTGTGTCGTATGCAAAGATCTCTAGGAAAAGATGGAGATTGAATAGAGTATTAGATATTGCATAGGTATAAAAGAAAGTAGAAGAAGAAGAAGATTGTCGGAAAATGCTGTCAAGAATATTAAAGTGCCTGCTGCCTGCGTACTACGTATTGACACAGGATTTTCTATGTAAATATGTAGGAATTCTACAGTAGAATGTAGAACGAAGGAAATGACAATGAAAAAATAACATGTAATTTTATGACGGTTTTTTTTTCACTCTTTCCTTTCCTTTGATAAGCAGAAAATGAGAGAAAGTGAGGCGTCACTCCAGCGGCTCGCACTGGAAAGAGATGAAGCTGAAAGAGAAAGGTAAGTGAAAACTGAGAAGGAATTCAAATTCAATTCAATAAAAAATAAATTACGTAGATATTTATGTGTGTGTAAACATTTTTGCCATACTCGAGACTCGAGTGTCGCAAAAAAACAATTTCATTATTCATCATTACCATTAAAATGGTCTTCTATCTTCTACTTTTACTTTGCAAATTAATTCCTGTGGTGTAAAATTTAATTTAAAATGAGGAAGAACATTCAAGATTCAAGGAAAATGCTCCTTTTATTTAAATGCAAGATTTTTTCATACAATAATATAATAAACTTTAAATGTAACTACGTTATTTTTTTGTGTATAGGTGGAACATTTTGCGACACGCCAGGGATGAGGCGGAGCGTGGTCTAGCGCTTGCAACTCAACTCAATGTAAGAGAAGTTCAGGTTCAGCAAATAAAAGAAGAACTCTATGAGGTAAGAAATAAGAAAAGTATCTATGCTCAATGTAGAAAGAAAGTGGAGTGGAAAAAAAGTTTTCTTTCCTTTTAAATATAATAGAGTATCTACAAAAAGCTACATTTTTGCATTCTCACTTCTCAGTAGATTTATGGATCATTCTCCATGAAGTATGAACAAGTTTACAATTTTTTCCAATCTTCTTGATGCTTGATCCCTTTGGAATCGCTACTGACTACTGACTACTGAGAGTGCAGATTGTAGATGGATAATTTATTTCAAATATATCTAAAAAAAAAAAAAAAAACTTTGTACTCCCATTTTACATTTCCTACTTTTTCATCTATTTTTTCTTTCTACATAAAATAGTATTGAACCTCCTTTTCTTTTTTCTGTAGTTGTCGATACTTTTTTATTTTTATTTAGAAATGTACACTAAATATATAATATTTGTGTGTATGTATTTTGTATTTAGGCAAAACGGCAGTTGGCTCAGTACGGGATCTATTCTGAATTGGATCGTGGCTCAAGTTCAGACCGCACGAATGCTGGTTCACATGCCACATCTCATTACTCACTAGTCTCCTCCCTGACAGCAACATATGCAACAGTCGGTGGAGATAGAGCCAGTACTGACTCGGGTGTTAATCTCAGAGTTTCATCTGAAGGAGATTCCGGTAAAACTACATTCCTAATTCGTAATCAGAATCAAGAATAATCATGAAATGTGAAATGTCGAAAAAATTTCTCAATAATTCTCTACTTACAATTTACAATTCTTATAGCTCTTGTTTAACTGGGGGTTTTTCAATGACTTTATTTTTTGTAGGTTTTACACATCAACGAGATTCGGGTGGTGGTGGACTTCAGGCTGGAAGTAATCTCTCTGATTCCGCCAACGAAGGTAACTACAGTACAAGTACGTGATGCACCAGATACTATTTACTATTTAGATACAGTGACATAATACTATTATTCTTTTTATTTCACATCATTTAGATTTAGATTCCTAGATTCAAACATGGTGATGATGATGATGATGAAAGTATTACACAGATCTTATCTATGTAAGCCAGGGACATTTCCCTTGATAATGATAAGGCTCAATTTTATGCACAAAGCCCAAGACAAAAACAAAGCATGAATATAGATAATAGATAGATATTAGACATGAAAATGAAAATTGACTGTATCAAGTATGAAGTAAGATATAAAAAGATAAACCACGACCACGTCTGTCTATAAATATCATGTACTTATGGAAAACGGGAAAGCCCTTTCACTACTTAATACTTAATAGCCAAATATTAAGAGAGCAAGAAATTCCTTCAAGGATAATGGACCATTTTGAATTAGGGCATGAATTACACAAATTAAAACTGAATGAATGAATGAATGCAAAAAAAGGAAGAAGAAAGGTAGAGAGAAAATAGAACGAGAATAATTTTTAAAATGCACTAATAATATCTAATATAACATACGATTAGATGCAGATAAGTTGATGCAGTGCAAATTTAAATTGCAACTTTCAACTTTCTAATTCCAGCTCTAGTTTTATTTCTATTTTAAAATGCTCTACCTTTACCGTTTCCGTTTATCGTTCTGCTCATCATCATTATCATCACCATGAACAAATGCAGGAATTCTTTCTGTATATAAAAATATATTATGCAATCTTTGTAAGTACTTTGTAGTTTGTAACATCTATTCATGTTATTGGGTCATTCAAACTAAAGTGTAATAATTTCTTTGATGTTTTTTTTCCATTTCATTTCTAAAGCTGTTAGTCTAGATTTGTGCGGTGATGGTTCTGGTGATGGAGATTCAATGTCAGGTAATATATGCAAAATACAAATAATAAATAAAATAGTCACAATCTTTTTATAAACTAAACATATGCTGCTAGTTTTTTTGACACAATTTTCACTAAATTGAATGCGTTTTGTCTTTTGTCCTAATTTCTTTTACAGTCATAAGTACTGCAACCCTTCCTCAATTATTTGCCACACCGCGAGATAGCCCTGGACCCCTTTCTTATGCCAACTATAATCGTTCCATGGACACTAGTGCTCTTTCGAGGTATTAAAAGAAAGATGAATGAATATACCTTTAAAATAAAAACAGAATTTTGAAAACTTTCTGTAAAATGTTAATGTGGGTTTTTCTTAATGAATTAGATCGGCGGAGCAACTCTTGGCAGCGGAAGCGGCTGAACATCGTAGGAAGAGTGGAAGGCGAGATTTGGGTCGTGCAACTGCTGGAGCAAAAGGTGCATGGGGGTCAATATCACGTGTTTTCGCCCGAAATAAACATAGACGAACCCTTGATCCAACTTTATATGACAGTAAGAAACTAAAAAAATTGGAAAAAAAATGAAAAAAATAAAACACATAATAATTAATAATACAAAATTATTCTAAACTTTATGTATAATTTTTCATTTGTAGGTCAAAGATCAAGTTGGTCACCCCAGTCTAGTGTTCCTGCATCCCCTTTAGCAGAGCAAGAGAGTTATGGAGATAAACTTAGGAATCTTGAAGAGGCTGCCACTTTACCCATGGAGCTATGGCGTGCTGGAATGGTGCAAGCCTGGATTGAAGTGAGTCTAGGAATGCCTCAGTACGGATCAAGATGTGCGGATAATATCAAATCGGGCAAAGTCCTCCTGGAGTTATCGGATTCAGAACTGGAGAGTGAACTTGGCGTGTCTCATCCTCTACATCGTAAGAAACTTCGACTAGCCATTGAAGAGCATCGTAATCCAGCCCTCGTTCGTTTCCCTTGTACTGTGGAACTATCCCATGTGTGGGTGAGTAGTGAGTGGATTCATGATGTGGGATTACCTCAATACGCTGAAAACTTTGCCGCCTGCCTCGTAGACGCCCGACTACTGGATCACCTAAGTAAAAAAGACCTGGAAAAATATTTAGGTGTAACTAGGAAATTTCATTTAGCTAGTGTTGCTCACGGTGTTCATCTACTCAGGATTGTCGCCTATGATAGACAGGTAGGAATTAATTATCAGGATTTTTATTTTTACATCAAAATATTGACGTCCTATTTTCAATTTTCGATTTACACCATGTTTAATAAATAATATTTCTTATTTTAATCTCAGGCCTTAGCGGAACGAAGACGTCAATGTGAGAATGATCCTTTGGTGTGGACTAATCAACATTTCATTCAATGGGCTCGAAGTATAGACTTGAATGAATATTCTGATAACCTTAAAGGTTCGTCTAAAATTTATGTTTTTACAATTTTCACCAAGCTCCAATTTATACAAAAGATATAATATGAAACATGAAACTATATGGTTATTTTCTGTACTCTGTAGGAAGTGGCGTACACGGAGCATTCGCAGTTTTAGAACCGTCTTTCAATGGTGATACCTTGGCTTCAGCCATGGGCATTCCCCCATCCAAGCAAATAATTCGAAGACACCTCGCAGCCGAACTCGATGCACTCCTCAATCCTGCAAGGTAATTTTTACCAAGTTCAATGGACTTGTATTATTACTGCATAATATTGAGTATTTAGACTCTAGATTCTTTCATATCACCTTAAAAAATGGAAACAAACAATATAGTATACAGTAAGAAACAGAAATGCTCTTTTTCACTTCCTTTCTGTGTATAGTGTATAGTGTGTACTTTTATCACCTCTCATTACCCTAAGTATCTCATTTTTTATACACAAAGCCATTTGCCAAACTCTGGAAAATCCGAGAGTAGCTTCACTCTATTTTTTGGTAGCTGTAATGTGCAGAACATGATTTGTAAAAAGGTTCAAATGTATTATCAAAAACATCATGATTCATGAATCATATGATATACACATATTTATAAGTATGGAAACTGGGTCGTGATTTCCTCCTTTAAAAGTATGTAAGAACCTTTTCTGAAACCAGTATAAAAATACTTAACGGAATTCGTATGATAAAACATAAAACAGGAACAAGGACTCGGACGAGTAATACATAAATCTTTCATGTGAGAAAGCAATAAAAAAATCTAAAAGTATCGTTGATCGTATTTTCTCATAATATAATATGTACTTAGAAGAAAGTCCCAAGTATCCCTCAAACTGTACGTTCTATACTCTACACTCAAAGAAAACGAAAAAAAACACTATTTTACTGCATGTATTAGAAAATTGCTCACGTTATAATAATAATTATAATGATGCATGATACATATAACCATTTATTCTACATTTGCAATAAAAATGTCATATGATACATACAGATATTTATGTTTTATTTTTGTTGTTGCTTCTTTTGTTTAGAGCTAAAATCACTCAACAGTACAGAGTAACCAAGTCCAGGATGCCTTCTTCTGCTCCTTCTTCTGCTGGATCGGGTAGCAGTGGGACCCTGACGGACAAGCAACGTTCAGACTCCTTGGGAAGAAATGTACTGAATAATGAGAATTTCCGTAGAAGCACTGATGATAGTCGACGACGAACATCGCTTAGAGTAAGCAGACTAGCTAATTTACGTTAAGGCATTTAATATATAATAAAAATAACACTATAACCTTTAATTGATTCCTCACAAATTAAATATTATACTAAAAATATTTATCTATAAATACCAACAAACTAACACATAATATATAATTACTAAGTGAGGAGGTTCCAGTAAAACTATGGTTATTAATGAGCAAGACGTATTATTTCTTATATCATAAGTAAAAGTATATCAAAATTCAAACATGCTCACGGATATAGAATAACATAATAAAACCTATACAAAAAATGAATTTAAATTATCATCATTATATAAAATTAGGTTTAAAGAATACAAAAATATACGAATACCGCGGAAGTGACATTATTATATTGTATACAACATACATATTAACTGTTACTATACCTAAGTACTATAAAAGTACATTGTTGCTGTTATTGTTGATATTATGATGTTTAGGATTTAGGATTCTTAACTCATCATTGTTGAACTTTGACTATACAGACTGTACATTTTGTACATACGTACATGATATGTTATCGTTAATATGTAAAGTATGAAGTATGATTATATTGATAAAAATGAGAACCCTTTTGTGAGATGTGAGATGCCATTTTCTTGCACTTTTTTTAATCAAAAATGGATGTAGGTGAAAGTATAGAGAAAGTTGTATTCGTAAGACAAAAAAGGATACAAAATACAAAAAACCATACATTATTAAGTATCAATATATCTAATATATATCTAATATATCTATGTAATCAATATGTTGTATAGTCAAGTAGAATAAAATGTAGTTTAAACAAAACAAAAAAAAAGATACCACAAAAGCTAGTTTTTAGAAAAAGGAGGAAAAAGGTCAATGTCAAAAAAATTCCCGTAAATACCTATATAATCTATAAACTATATATATTGTACACATGTATTTCTGCATTCTGCACTTTCACCAAATATTATTGTTCTCACTGTATTCAGAAAATATTCTTTTATCTGAGACACGTAAAATTGTGCATGTCCGCAGACACAATCTTATCCATATATATTATATGTATGAAATACTCCCTTTTTTTAGTTGAGTTTGCTGGAATGAACATTTAGCATAAAAAAAAGTAGAAAATGTTGAGATGTCGAATGTCGACATTGAAGAACCAGTAGTTACCTTACTGAACTGAATAATATATTCTACATAAGTTTAGAAATTAGATATTATCATAGTAAAAACCAGCTGTAGTTTTATTTAGTAAAAATTAGTTGATAGTTAATAGCTACGAAACAATCTCTGTTATAATATACGTTAGATTTATGCAATTATAATTATTTATAATCATGACTATTGTTATTAATTGTGGTATATTCGTATTTCAATATTATTATCTGATCTGCTCTGATTTCTCATCTAATTTTTGTACACTGCAATTACTACCTACATCAATGTATTTATTTATTTATTTATATAATATTATGTATCATGTATGAACTCTTGATGTGCACTTTAATTAATAGCTAATTATTAATTATGATTAATAATTCATTAATTCAATGTTGATTTGTTTTCTCTTTTTCTCTTTTTTTCGGCTATTTAAAAAAAAAACAAAAACAAATAACTACAACACAACAACAACTGTATGTAACAACAACAACTACTGAAAAAAAAAACCAAACCAATCACCTGATAAACTGATACTTCTACTAACTACAACACTTCTTCTTCTTCCTCTTTTTTAATTGAAATCGAATGAATGAATGACTAAATATGACCCCCAAAAAAAAAACAAAAACGAAAAATCCCATTGGTTCAATAATAACAAACATTGTGCGGACATTGACTTTGACAATGACAATGGCATGTATAATGACACAAAACAAAACACAAATGGAATGAAAAAAAAATCGAATGACGGTGATGCGTTCCATGTTGTCTCTCGCTCTGTGTTCGTCGGTGATGATTGATGATACGTCTATATACTATATAGACTTATAGTCTACTCTTTGCACAAAAAGTTAATAAATTTTACAAATCTCAATAATTTTAATTTAATGTTTTATGTATGATAAAAATGATAATGGATGATATCAAATTAAATACATATACATATTATGTACATGTAGAAGTAAACATCATTGCTGCTTGTGTCTTTTGTGAAACGTATAGTGTGTGAAGTGTGTCATTGTGAATATTTTAAACGTATTGTACATTTATAATTTTCTTTTCTTTGCAAAACTCTTTACTCTTTTGAGTCCTCCTCTTTTGACCAAAAAAGCACTGTATACCGTATTACATTTGATATAAACGACCAGTAATGAATCCGACATTATTATTATTATTAGTGGTTTTTGGTTGTTGTTGATGGTGGTACATATAGATATTATATTCTACATTCTATACTCTGTATATTTTAAATTCCTAATTGTGAATTGTAAAAAAAAGAAGCAACAATATTATGATTACTATTACAATTACTATTATTACACAAGTACTCTATTGAACTCTTTATTCTGGAAAATAAATGAAATTGATTGACCTTTGTCTTGTTCTTGGTGACAACCTTTTCTATCTCTGATATTTTTATGATTTCTGATCTGGAATGAATGAACTTGTGAGTTGTGAGTTGTGGTTGTGAGTTTTGTGAGTAGAGCATACTAATATATATTATAATCGTAGTAGTAGTAAATATGTAGCAGTAGTTAGATTCTGAATTTCCCTTCTCTCATTTTCATATCACGATTAATAATTAATATATACTTGGTGATAATACTTTTTGCAGCTTTTTTCACCTAAACAGGGCGTAGAAACGTAAAACGTATAATGTGGTGATTTGTACTATAGATTGAATATTGAATAATTGGATTGGATTTTAATAACTGTGTGTGGTGATTGGTCGTATGTTGTGTGATTGCTTTTCATAAAAACAAAATTATCATAACAAAAAAAAACTTGAAATATTTTCTGTTTACCTTTTTTCCTTGGTTTGTAATACAAGGTAGAACCTACTTAGACTATAGATAAGTTTTTACATTTAGTATTCTCTTCAATACACTTTTTGAGACTTTCTCCTTTCTCCAAAGAAAGTACACAAACTTTGTTTTTAAATTTAACTTGTACTGTCTTTAACTTATGAACATGTGTCCTCTTTGCCATAAAATCTAAATCATAACGTGAGTCGTGGCTTTTAACCAATTGATAATTGATCTACTCTACCATAATTTAGAAAAAATATATAACCCTGTAGAATTAGTTGAGTCAAGTTTCAAGTGTAGTAGTAGCTGCATATAAATGTCTATACACTTTCTAACTTTCCCCTTGTTAAAAAGCAGTGTACAGTGTTCAGCTATATATACACACAATCAGCGTTCTCATTTCAATATATTTAAATATATAATATTTAACTTACTTATAATATATAATATTTATAATCCTGTGTACTTTGTAAAACTAATTTACTAATCAATTTTAACATGTTTTTCTCTCTCTTTCTCTCTCTTTCTCTCTCTTTCTCTCTAATCTAGTTTTCTACTTGGAGAAATCAGGTACTTGAAATTGAAATACGCAGAAACTTCCCAATCTATATACTCTGTTTGAGAAAATAATTACCAAAAGAACAACAATACTTTAAAAAATTAAAGTTGTACAATACAAATGTTATAATTTGTTAAATTATTGTCCTTGTATATAAACTGCATGCGTCTTGTAATTAATTCGATTGAAATTAATTACGTGTAGCAGTGTATATAATATATTTTAATGCCATGTGGTAGAATCTAAAAAGTATAAACTATTGATATGTATAAAAGTAATTGGTTTTGTACTGAAGAATTATGAATTTACAAAAGTTAACTTGACCATTTCAAATGCTCTATGTACTATCAAGTATATATTCTCATGTAAATGATTTATAAAATCTAAAATAAGCATTTTTTTTTGTATTTAACAGGGGAGTTTAAGCCGAGCTTTAGGATTGAAAATCAAACAAGACCTACTTCATCGTCGTCAAGAAGAAAAACAACAACAACATTCTGATTATTCTGAAGAATATTTGGGAGCCGTTGCAATGTTGGGACCACCACCTCCCCTTCCACAAAAACGCCCTGACAAACTATCCCAATTGTCAAGTGGTATTAGTAGGAATACAAATGGAAGTCTGTCAAGTCAAGGGAGTAGTCATCGTCAAAGTAGTAATAACAGTAGTATTGATCAACCTTTACTGGACGATTTTACTACGTCCATTCTCCTTCAGTGTAGTAACAGTAAATTAAATAGTCATTATCAGACACCTCAACCACAACAACAACAATTACAACCGAGGCCTCAATCCGTTTTGGGGGTTATGTCATCTAGACCAACGGAAGCGGAAAAAGAAGATGGTAATAATCCTCATCCTAGTGATCACAGAACAAATAATATTGAAGACTTGGGAAGTCGGAGTAATACAGATTTGGACAAATCCAGTTCATCCGGTTCTGCGTCTGCTCTTTCAAGTACTAGTACAGACTTAAAGAAGCCAGCTCAACAACATAGAAGAGTTAAATCAATCAGCAGTGATGTGGATCATATAGCAGTACATACACCCGTCTAGAGTCTAGTATATTTTAATCAATGAGAATTATCACAATAATAATAATATTAATTATAGTATTATCATTAAGAATTAAGTCCTAATGACGACAATTTTACTATTTACTCTCATAATATATGTGTAGATATCTATCTATATATTTAAAATATTAAATCGATTCTCTGTTTTCGATAGGTATGGAATAAATCATGGAAAAATCAAATAATGTAAATACTATACTATATACTTAGGAGCAAAATATATATACATATGAAAACACATCATCCTTTGAACTGATTGATGATTGAGTGTTATCTCATCCTCTTATACCATTACCCATTACCGAGTTCCAAATAATAGTAATAATAATGAAACAGTGTATAATTATATTATTATAATGTTTGTAGCCTTTTGTCGTGTATTATGACTGTTATCAGAGTGAACTATACATATAGATACATTACAAATAATATATTATATATGTAGTACAGACAATTATTACGAAAATACAAAACGAATACAACGTATAAGTCATACGGAATAAGATAGATAAAAAATATCAATAATAATAGAATGTTCCATGTAAATTACTTATT
>JABASP010001577.1:0-27759 GCA_019776565.1 Sminthurinus signatus | reverse complement strand
TCTGTGTGGTGCCGTATTTGTAAGTTAGCATTTCCTTTCTAATCCCTTTGATTGAAATAGTTATACTTAATTACCTTCAAATCTTGTGTGTATTTTGACGTACGATTTATGAATCTTCATTAATTACAAAAACTTGTTGATTTTGAATCTTGAATAGATGACGGCACTCTCCTTTCTGGCCGTCTCAGCAATGAAGCTTACAAGTTCTGAAGATCGCCTTCCATTGGACACAATCAAAAACTGGCGTGAATACTTACTTCACATCCTTCCAATTATGGTCTCCTTTATGCTCATGTCTGTATTCTCCTGTTGGGCAGTCACCAGGTCGAAAAAAGCTGGACTCGCTATTGCTGTGAGGAAATTTATAAAAATGTGCACATGCTTTTTCATTACATATTTTACATTTTACATAATAATTTTTAATTGAACTATTAATTATTACTCAATTTAAGGTGGTTCTCTTGCACTGTGCTTCCCTCGTACTTTGTATCATCTACTGTGATTTTGTGGGCACAGAACTGGAAAATTCTGAAACAAGTGCACAAGTTTTGAAAAATCGAACATTTGAAGAAATCCAAAAGCACAATGCAGGAGTAGGAAAGAAATGGCTTCCAGAGTGGCTAAAACAGATACAAGTCGAGGTATTTTTTTATCCAGGATTTTTTCATCTAGAAACTAGAAACTAAAATCTAAAATCTAGTTTTGTGAAACCTTGAATAATTAATTGATTATTGATACAGAGTTCTTCATGTTGTGGGATCCAAGGTTTTGAGGACTGGAAAGAATTTTGGCCAGAAACTCCAGAGCTCGTTCCAGAATCCTGTTGTCGGAAGAAGGATAATTGTGAGACCAACTTGGAAAAAATTGAATGGCCGGCCATTCCAACAACCTACATAAAAAATGATGAAGGTTGTGCTGCCGCCATAAATGAAGCAGCCATCAAACGAATCACAGAAACATTAAAATTTTTCATTGTCCTCACCGTCCTCATCGGACTCACCATTTGTGGTCTCCTTGTTCAGTACATCAAGGAATTCTTTTGCAAGAAGAACAAGAACACAAATACAAATACAAACACGAACAAGGACAGTGACCAAGAGAATACAGGTGATAAACCAAATGGCAATGCCAATGGGGTATTTGCTTTTAGAGCCTGGATCCTCCGTCGGTTCAAAAGGAAGAAAGGTGACTTCAACGCTGCGGATGATGCTGATACAAAACAGATGGCAGATGATTTGGGATTGGATCCAAATAATCCACTGTTGGCTGGAACTGGAGATCCCAATGTTGATGTGAATGATACAGATACTTACAGTTACACCTTCCTTCAGCAACTAAAACAGAGTCAGGATGATGACGGAGGAGGTCCTCTTGTACAAATCTCAAATCCACAACCACTAGTTTTCTCTCAGTCAAGAAAGAACGACATGTCATTAGTCCCACTACAACAACCCATGCCCAGTATTCAACCCATGCAACCCATGATGCCTCAACAAAAAATGTTTGGAAAAACAATGGGCTCAAGTTTACAACAACAACAACAACAGCAGCAGCAAAATCCTGGAAAAGGAAATAATAATAATAGTGGAGGAAAGGGGAATCAACCACCCACATTTACATATGAAGTTATACAAAATACAAGAATGGACCCGTTTTACATTCAACAGGATAATAATTTACAAAATCCGAATCAGGAACTCAATTCTCTTGGTGAGGTCATCTTTTGACTTTTGAAAAATTAAAAAATAAACCGTGTACAACACTCGTGTTTGTCTCAATAGAGTCTAGAGTTTACTTTGTTCTACAATCAAAAATCACTTTTCATTTGAATAATTACTTTTGACGTTTTATTGAAATTGAACAGATGATCCCAATGGTCAAGGTGGAGTAGATTCCGATCGCATGCCACAGCCGGTATCTTATCCAGATGACCTGGAAAAACAGAATCTGAGACAGTTACTCAGATTTGGACGAAGACACCGGAGGCATCGCAAGTCTGATGTAGATCCAGACTCTTAACACCAACTTCATTTTTATGCTCCTGTTTTAAATGAGACAGAACTTTGAAGTATTTGAAAGAAAGAAACAAGAAATACAACATACAAGTGAAACATCAAAATATCATCAATGCTCAATAATTTGTTTACCTTGTACTCATGCATAATAAGATATGAGATATGATAAAAGTATGACACTGATTAAATATTAAATCAAATGATAACAGAATTATGTAAAATCAAAATGACCATTTGCATTCCTTTTGTTTACGCGGACATTGAGCATTGAGCATACACACATTTAAAAGATAAATCATTAGATAAAGTGTATTTTACTAGTAGCATAAACGATAAAAGTATTAAAGAATTAAAGTAAGCATAAAACGTTGAACACGACAATAAATTGACTACTTTTCTGTTTTCTGTCTCAAAAGTCTCAAGTTTCAACAATCTTCTGTATTCCGTACTCTTACAAATAACGTAGAATGTTGATGATATTTATTTTGAATGGAATTCAGGATTTAGATATATATGAGAATATGCATAATCTTGGATATATCCGTACTTTTTAAAATTTGCATCTGATCTTTTATCTGTATATTCTGCATAAATAAATTTAATTAGTTATTCATTTCAAACTTGTATTTTTTATGCAAAATGTATAACATTGTGAACAGTGTGTAAAATACAGTCCTTACCAAGCCACAGAACAAATAAAAAACGATTTTATAGAGTATACTGCCAGCATTCCATATATTTTCTAACAGGAAACAGCGTATTATTTACTTGTCTAATAATATAATTGTTTGTATTTTTTAAAACAACTTTCAACATAGCACATTTTTACAACTTTATTTTCATTCTCTGTGACTTGTGCCATTAAATTGTCAATTTTAATTATCAGTACTTTTTATTTTATAGACCACTGCTATTAAAAAACTCATTTTAATTAAAAGTGTTTTACTAGTTGATATCATTGTGAATTGTGAAAAAATGTACAAGTGTGCCATTTGTGACGATCTTTTACTCAGCTTAATGGATGACGATGATACCTGCAGGAATTGTTCTACTCCTTGTGGACATGTTTTCCACACTGCGTGTATACATAAATGGTTTGAGGTGAAAAGTTTAGAAATTGCTGAAGATCCATATTCAAGAAAGTAAGGCCATGTTTTTTATGTTCAATTTGTTGTTTATTTCTTTTGATATAGCGTGTACAATGTGTTTATGACTTCAAAGTATATTTTTGTGTTATTCATCAGTCAAGCGGTTTCCTGTCCATTCGGATGTCGTGAAATTCGCAAATCCCAATTATTAAGAATCTTTCTCGATCTTGACACTGATGCGGCTCAACTTGCTGATGGGTTCAGATTAAATCCAAGGTTTTTCTCACTATAACGAGTATTTTTATTTGTCACTTGTACATAAATTTTGGCAGCAATATGAAATACTCAATATATTATGCATATATTATGTTTTAATTTTTAATACACATAAACTTTATTGTGTAAGATGTATAATATATGAAATCATGTATATAGGAAAGAGTTAGAAAAAGAGCTGGAGGAGATGAAAAAGAGACTTGAAGAAAAGGATGGGGAACTCCAAGAACTTCGTGAGCATTTGGCTGAGGCACGTGAAAATCATCTTGAAACTATTGCTTCCCAACTTGTCGATGGATTAGATTTAAATGCAAGGTTTGTTTCACTAATGAGAGGATTATTATTTTTTATTTATACACATTTCCTGGTATACATTTGGAATGAAATTAAATACTCAATATGCTTTTATACGCAAATTTACACACATACACATATGTATATAACTAATTATGTAATATGATTGACTGAATAATTTAGGGCAGAACTAGAAAAAGAGCTGGAGGAAGCGAAAAGGAAACTTGTATCAAAAGATACAGAACTGCAAGAGCTGAGTGAGCAGTTGGCCGAGGCACATGAAAACCATGAAACTGAATTAACGAATTGGATAAGCATGTATCAAAAAGCCATCAATGAACAAAAAAACACATCATGTAATAAAACTGAAAAATATTTTTTTATACAAAATCGTGAATCGTTTATGATATTGAATTATATCAGGGATTTTAGGGATACAAAAAATAATGATATAAGATATAATACATGAATACAACAATTTACTTTGTACTATTATTTATTTTTTTGTATGACAGTTACTGGAAATCAACTTTCTTCGTCTGTTCTTGAGATCCCTATAGAAGAAAGGATGGCGATGAATCCAGTTGCTGGGTACCGGATTTTTTGCATCGTCTCTCCATGCATCGTACTTTTTTACTTGTTACTTATTTTTCTGTATGTCATTCACAGAGTTCATAAATCATACTAACATGAGACGATTTTTTTTTGCATTTCTTACAGTACAAGTAGAAACCATCAACGGAGGAATAGGGGTATCGATGACCCTATAGAATTTAATGAGTCAACTGTTATTCAACAAATGGGTAACTATACTTAAAATGATGAGAAATAAAAAATTCTACACTCAACATAAAAGACACATAATAAAATAAACAGTAATGACTTTGTGGATTTTATGAAATTTAAAAAAATATTATATAGAATCAACTGAAAACGGACTAAGAGTCGGTAGTTTAGTAGTCTGGCCATTGGCTGGTAATGATATGGAGTATGGTATAGTCCGATGGATCGGGTCTATCAATGGAATTCCTTATGCCGGTGTTGAATTTGTAAGGCTTTTGCAGTTTTTCATTCATGTTACTTATAGATGATCTCACATCTCATTAATCAGATTTCTATATTTCCTGAGCTTTGATCTTTTATTTTAGGAGTACGAAATAGGTAATTTTGAGCTACACAATCGTCACAAGCCCAATATCCTTTTTCGTCCAGGACACGGTCGATTGATGAGGATTCGAGAACTGATAAGAGGGTCCGATGCTTATGGTAAGTATACATATACATATAATACCATAATATACTGAATATACATCAAAAACTCGAAAAAGTTTGCCCATTTACTTTTATTTGTTTTACTACATATATTTATTAGAACCAGAAGAAGAAGAGGAAATAAAAACTCGTGTCCAATATGCTTTGGCTGTTGTAGTATAAATTATATATATACTGTATAATCGATATTAGCATTTAGTATAATGATTTATGATCGACGTTTTAAAAATATTTTACATAGATAATAATTTTAAGATGAGTATTTCACACAAGATATTATACACACAATACTTCATAGATTGTAAGTAGCATTTTTCTAGTATTTCTCACTTTTCACAACAATGAATTCAACTTTTAAAATAATAATATTATAATCATTATAATTATTGTATTGGCCTAAAATAATGCTTACAACTTTTAAACATTTTTCTACAGTATTTCAATCTAACGTAATTACTGTAACATACAAGTACTATAAGTACTGGTAAATTTTACTATAATAAAAATGATTTCACATACTATAAGAACAGTTTTGAGCAGTGAAAATCACAGCAGTGATTTTATTTTCTGAGTCAAGGATGAAGTGAAAGCGTTCATGTTTTAAAAATAAAGAAAGCCACTTTTAATTTAATTAATTATTTTAATTAAAATGTGTATTTGTTAAAAGCTAAAAGTGAAATCCAAATTTCGGAATCCCAACATCAAGGTATGTGTACCCTTAAAACATATTATTTTACAATTTAAAACAAGAATAATATATTATAAATGGTAGTGATTAATCATAATATGTTTTTAAAAACATTCTAAACTCTAAACATGGTGTGTTTTATTTTTTATTTTCTGTCGGGTATTTTGTGTTGTTTATTAGACTTTATTAGATATGAGACCTCACATGTTGTAACACTGAATGTATATTATTTATTTTATATGGTATACAGAGTGATATATATGATATGACATACACATACATATGCAATACAAAGTAAAAAACTTTTTACTAAAAAGTAAACTCCGATTATGACAAAAAATCATTGGTGATGGTGTGCAACAATAATTATGATACTTTTTCTATTTTTATTAGATGCAATTTGTATGTGTGATTTGTACTGATTCTTTAACCGGTTTCGGTTCATTATGTTCAACAACATGTGGACACGTCTTCCATGAACAATGTATTGAGAGTTGGATTGAACGACAAACGAAGAACATTGCTGAAAATGTCAATCAGCCTTCGGCAACGTAAGTCAAGCTAACTTTTATTGATAGAATTAGGAGAAATAATACACACATTCATTATTTAAGTACCTTGTAAAATATAAAATCATAATTTGTTGTTTATGTTTATTCAGTAGAGAGATAACATGTGCCTTTGGCTGTCGGGTTATTCAAAAATCAGAATTATTAAAAATCTTTCTGAATACTGAAAGTGATAATACTCAAGTGATGGATTCTTGCCGATTGAAACCTAGGTAAATACCTACAAAAATCGAATATCTAATAATTTAAAGATAAAATAATGTTTATAATGTGATTTTGTATAGGAAGGAATTAGAAAAAGAATTAGAGGACATGAGACAAGCAGTTGAGGAATTGGAAAAATCTAAAGACAATGAAATTGATTACCTAAGCACAAAACTTGTAGAACTAGACATTAAACATAAAAAGGAAATTGATAACTGGGCTAACATGTGTCAAGGTTCTGCTATTCCACAGCAATCGTCAAGTAAAGTTTTATTTTTATATCCAGTCATATTACTATTTTCTTCTTTTTTTTTGCTTTAGCGTTTAGTTATCCAGTTTACTATGCATATAATATGTGTTCTAAGTAATTATATTATATTATTATAATTTATCATAATTTTGTCAATTTTACAATATTATATATATATAGGTTCATCAGCATTTGCCAGTGATTTCTATTCATGCTTCGATTCTTCTGATGCTCCTGATACTACAAGTTTTTCTAATGAAGCTTCAGCTATTGTAACAAATAATGAACTTGTCATTCAAAAACTACGTAAGTATAACATTTTTACATAAACATTATATTTTTTAATCAGTATAAAAACTAAAAACTTCTACCAATTACATGTTATAATCACATTTATAGATTGTTTGAGCAATAATCATAATAATTAGTCACTATTTGTAATTTTTTTTTAGCTGAAACCCCAAATGGTCTAAAAGAAGGAAGTCAAGTATACTTGGGATGTAGAGATTATTCAGGAACTGTAAAATGGCTAGGTTCATTGAATGGAAAATTTGTAGCAGCCGTTCATTTCGATCTTCCATTGGGAGACGGAAGTGTTGATGGGAATTATCGTGGAGTAAAATTATTTGACGATCCAGATCCAGAGTATGATAGGTTTCCAGTATATATCGACGAGCTAGTCACTGACTTTACATCATAATTTTTTTACATTCTGTATCATATTTTGTAATTTCAGTATTTTACAACAATATGTTTTCAAGATTTGACTTACCAAAGTGTAGTTTTTCTTTTTTATAAAACTATGGAGAAGTCGGTAATCCATATCATTATACTGCAGTGATATGCTATTCATAGTGAATAGTTTGTAGTAACACATCTTTTTTCTTTTTTTACTTTTTACTTTTCTGTCTTTTCATTCATTGATATTTAAACTTTAATAATTAAAACAATGAATTATACTTGTAGAAACTTGATGGTAAAAATCGTGTATAAGATGAAAGTGACTAGAAAATTGACCTCTTATATATACCTCATGTTTTTACTTAATTTTTGTCAACATTTTTTAATGTATCAAATATTTGATTCCAAAATGGTTCCAAATACTTGAAAATTCTATATTATTCAGTTATATGAAAGTCTAAAATTTTGTAAAGATGAGATCTTATGCTTTTGCTACATTTACCTAAGGCTACTTTACTTTGACTATCAAATTATAGAAGTAAGAAAAGTAATTGTAAAGCATAAAAATGCATGTAATTGTATCGAATTACCGTATACAAAGATATAGAGTTTTTAATTTTATAAAAGTACATACAAAGAGTTATGATTAAAAAAATTATGATGAATTAAACTACAGTATTATGTCATGTGAATTTGCTTTATTTCGTCTCTGAATGTGATATTTTTCACTGTCGCTTGATTTCATGTGTACACAGTCAGTATATATGTGTGTGTACATACAAGCTCAAGCATGCAACTTTGTAGAAATGCTCGTTCTATCGCACACATTTCAGATCTGGAATTGAGCAATTTGGATTAATTTTTTTTGATTAGTAATTCTGATTTCAAAGTTAATTTGAATGTACAAATTAAAGTACACATAAATTGTAATTAGCTGCATTGTGCATTAACTTTATCCTGCTACAATGCAGCCAATTTCCTTTTTAAAGTTGATATTAGCTCCTCGATTGTATAGAATTTATCAAAGGGCAGCACAAAATGTAAGTCATTCTAATCTATACTTAATTTCTAATAAGAAAAATATTTACCGTAATATAGTTTTTTTTTTATTTACTATAAAGCAAGTGTATTGTTTAGTCATTTAAAGCTTCATATGAAGACGTTAATAATAATTCAGTCTTAATCTGATAACCTTATCACATTTAAGATAATACACATTTTGCTAAGGGACAGTGAGGATTGTGGATGAGAAAATTTTTCATAATTCATAATATTATAAAATTCATTATTTTTTGTTTCTGATACAGGGAGAAGAGTATGTGCCAAATATCGCAGAGCGATGGGGTGACTTTGGGGTACATAAATCAAGAAATTATTAATGAAATATTATTATTATATGTGTAGTGTAGATTGTAAATTATGTATGTATTTGAATTATGTGGTGATTGATACAAACTGTTTTTTTTTCTTTTTATAGGTTAGTTATCTTTTCCCGATTGGAACAATATATTGTATGTGGCAAAGGAAACTCAACTACATCATCTACTTGGGGATACTGATTGTTTCTTCTTACATGGTACAATATGTACAATATTATATAAGTTTTGTGTACTCTGTATCTAAGAATATCATGTAAAAATCGTTCACGTTAAACCATCATATGATTGATAATAATAATAATAATATAATATCTTAAACACAAAACAAATTTATAGCTCCGAGCAGCCGGACGAGCGGTCAATCCAACATACTTAAACTTTCGTATGTTTTTAACATTTTATATTTTCTATCTTTAACAATTATTCATGTAACTATCTGAAGCAATTTTATAAGTAATAATATACAATACAACAAAAAACAAAATGAATTATGAATTACTATAATGATATAAAACTTATTTTCATTTTTTACAGTACAAATGCTTAATCGAGCTAAACAGTCATTTAATTCTGAAAATGCGGAAATCTTGCGAATGTATGACTTTGAATTTACAAGCTGGCCAATTCAATTCAAAGCATCAAGATTATCTGACTTTGCTAAAGAGTGTCGGGCTAATTCAACTGGACTTTCCTATATTACTCCTTCATGGTTGATTGGATGGCTAGTTTCACATAGTTTTGGTATTCGATTAATTTATCCTGGATTGCTATTTGGACCCATTCTTCGAGGACCATTAGAGGTACTTTAACTTTAATGTTATGTTATTAGTTATTACACATTACATATGAGCTTTTTTTAAAGTACCATTTTCATCTCATATTTTAATTCTATCCCCTTTTTATTTTCTATTTTCTATATGTATGATTTTATAGGAAGGCCGTGCTAAATATGTATTGGAACGAAATGGAAAACGAAGTAGAGTTCAAGCTGCTGATGGCAATACAATTGATACCATGTTTTTTGATCGAAGAACGTAAGTTGTTGTAAAATGAACTATACTGTATACTATTCTATATGTTTATGTAATTAATATAATTTTACTAATGTACGAATTTTGTCATTCCTTCATTTTTCCCCCCTCCTTTTCTGTTAATCCAATAGGGATCTCAATGATAATGGACAAATTCTAGTTATTTGCTGTGAAGGGAATGCTGGCTTGTAAGTAAACTAATATTTGACTTTATAAATACACAAGGCTTATAACTTATAACAAAGTTTATTTTGTCAAATTTTAAAAAAAAAATCAAAATAACCCAAAATTTATATTTCTAGTTATGAAATTGGAATGGTTGCAACTCCAATTGAATTGGGCTATTCAATTCTGGGCTGGAATCATCCAGGATTTGGTGGTTCTACTGGTGTACCCTACCCAGAACCCGAGTTAAATGCTGCAGAAGCTGTTTTTGAATATGCAACAAAAGTTTTGGAATTCCCTGAAGAAAACATTGTTGTTTATGGCTGGAGTATAGGAGGTAAATCTTTCTTTTTTTTTGCTTTTGCATAAACCCATTTGGTTTCAAGTTTTCTTTCATTATTTGGTTATTACCAAAAAGTAATAATTATAAATTATATCGTAAATATTTTATTATTTACTTAAAATGTGTATATGTATTATGTATTTTTTTTTTTATCTCAATAGGCTTTCCGGCATGTCATCTTGGTAAAAGTCATCCAAATATTAAAGGCCTTATTCTGGATGCTACATTTGATGATATTCTACCACTTGCATTACCTCGAATGCCATTACTTCTAAGTCCAATAGTAAAATTGACGATTAGACAACACGTAAACTTACATGTGAGTGAGGCTCTAGCTGAATACAAAGGACCTGTACGCATTATTCGAAGGACAGATGATGAAATTATTAGGTATTAAAAATTAAAATAGTATTAAACTATTGTATAAATTACATACTTATTTTATTTATTTTTATGCATAGTTCTAGAATCTAGACACTAGACACAAGTAAAATATGTTTTTTTTCCCTTTGTTTTTTTTTAAAACAGTGATCCACCAGGAGTTTTGCAAGTCAATCGCGGAAATTATTTATTATATGATCTCATTCGTAGTCGCTATCCAGAACTATTCATTGACTGTCCAGACAGTGAGAAAGCATTAAAAGACTGGATTTCCAGATCTCATTCTCGGGGTAAATTTCTATATTACATGCAATTTTGCATAAAGGGAAAACGATTTTCATTATTCATTACTAGATGTACATGTAAAACTGATCATTTTATATAATGTATTATGTATACTTTTTAATTTAGAACCGGCAGCTGCAGTCGCTTCTATGTTTAACAACCTGACCCTTCCTAGAGACTTAAGTTCTCTTCCTCCGTCACAGAAAGCTCAGTTAGTCACACAAATTGTAAGTGGATACTTTGTCTTTTAATTTTTTAATTATTTTAAATTTTAAATATTAAGTACCTAATATGGTAGATGAAACATCCCTGTTTCTATTTTATGAACATTGGACAATATGTACATGTTTTAAATCGTTTTTCATATCTTTACTTCTTTGTATTCTAGGCTGATAAAATTTTGACAGATTACAAGTCAACACATTGTACTCCCTTACAACCTTCTCTTTTTCAACTACCATGGGTCGATACGACTCAATCATCATCAGAAACCAATACCGCCAGTCAAGTTTCCAAAGAGAAAGCTCAATAATCAAGAATAAACACTAATAACAATAAATAATAATAATAATACTAGTGGTATAAAAAGTAGTGCATTTTTAATAAGAAAATTGTGAGAAAAAAAAAGAAAGGTACATTTCAAGTGTTAAACATTTGGACGAGCATTTCGCTTTTAGACGTAACATTTGTTTATATCTATTTTGAAAATTGTGATGTTCTTATGATAGAAATAAAAATAATAAAATATGTATAGGTTAAAAATTAACAAGGGAATGGAATGATGACGTATTTCAAATTTCAAATACAGTTGTTTATATTATATATTTAAAATAATATCTTGAACGTGTTTATTCACGGAAGAGTGAAAGTGAGACGAAGTCAAATGTACTTTTCCCATGTCAAAATATTATTTGATATTCCAAATTATTTAATATAAACTAAAAGTTAATAATGAAACTCATTATATTGTTGAAATGAGTGGGATTATTACAATATTTACGTATATGAACACAATGAAAAAAAAGTGGTTGAGTGATGAATGTTATTATATCTATAATTGATGTTCCTTTTTACTACACTTAACACTTAGCAAAGTAGTGATGCAAAGTCAGAAGGAAAAAGAAAAACCTTTGTGAGACTATTCATAAAATTGTTTCTACATTGATTGTTGTAAGTCTTTCTTTTATTTATTTATTTTATTATTTTATTTTCATCAAATTGTATAGTAAATGTTCACCTTTAAAATTGTTTACTATAATATATTATGTATGTGTATGATATATGATATATTATTATTGTCTACCACAATGATATTTATGGAATAATTAAATCAAGTTAATGTTGTACATTTTTGTTTCATAATAATATAATGTGTAATATATTTATTCATCCAGTGAATATAGGCGCACATATATATATGTACACATGTTTATGCACCACGTAACAAGTATATTAGAGTATGTGTATGTGTGTAATATATCATATTAGACATCATATCATCGTGTATTATTATTATTATTATTATTGATAATCATTGAACAAGCAAGCAAGCGGGTTGAAAGTCCTATACGAAGGACAACATAATTTGCGTAGGTGCACTTTGTTATTCACTGAAAGAATTTTAGCCTGGAACAATTTTTCATTTTCTTACAGCATACAATAATGTACTCTGTAGTTTTTTTGTGTTAGAGTAGTAAAACTTTAGTAAAAAAATATAGCAATATTGATCGCAAAGGATTCAAGATTATAAATGGACTATGAGCATAAAAAAGTAAAAGTAGCAATTTTTTTTTATCTTTTTCCTCCTCCATTCTCCCACACAGGTGTACATACGTACATACTTAAATTATTCAATGTATTTCAAGCTCAAAAACAAAATTTAGTATTCATAGAGAAATTGTTCATATATAAAGAAGCTATATACACAGGCAAAAGATGTACCTCGAAGTAGATAGTATACTGGAATCTGTATGTAGCGTGTAGTATGAATATCACTACATGACATGATTGTAAATTGTATAGCTGCAACATGAACTTTACGCATCTCACATTTCATTCATGTAGATATAGAAAAGTAGAAAATAAAAAATTGACTATCGTCATGCATTCTATGATAATTATTAATGAATAATGAATTTTATAGCTTTATAACGCAGCTCATCATAATATAAGTAATTTATCATGAAATTTTCAATGATATGAAATTGATAAAAACATAAGTAAGTACATGTAAAGTCATACTAAATTTTAGTATTCGCGTGCAGAAAATTCATTCCAGCTTCAACTTATTTATACACTAAAAGTATTCACATGTAAATTAGGAGGGAATTTTTAGCAATGGAACAAATGGAACAAAGACCTCGCGTCTGCGAGATATCAATTCAAAATACATACAGATCATTTTTTGGTGACATGCTGGAACCTAGAGACTAGAGACCTATAAGTACATACTACACGTCTATGTAGTATGTACTACGTACTGCTTGGCCATAATCTAGAAAAATGTGTGTTGATTTTGCAAGCTTAGCTAGAAAGCTATTAATTGAATTATATGTTTAGTAGGAAAAATGAAAGAGAGATTTAAAAAAGTGAATCACAAATAATACGCATACGACATACGAATGCTCTTTTCATTCTGCACTCTTCACATTATATGCTTGCTAAAAACTTGAGTTTCTACTTTGTATAGCTTAAAAACTCTGTGTATTGTACATAATGTGTAAGGTGTAATAACGACAATCATATGCATAATGCATTAACCAGTAGCCAGCACAGTGTAGCCTATGTGTACGCAGTTATTATGAACATTATCACGTTTGTCTCCCTGCCTAACATTTCGATACATTTAACATAGTGATAGTCCATAACATAGCATACCATTTCATAGTCTTCTTCAAATACTTAGTGTTTGTCTTTTCATCTCATTTCATTTCATCCCATACCGAACGTCAAGTATCAAGCATAACTTTGTGTAATATAACGCATATCAAATAACAAAACATACATTCAACATTCAACATTGGATTTTACTTGACAGAATCATAGCGATTCCTCCTGTAAAGTTTTACTCTACATGTTTATTCAAAATTTTAAACAAACCAGTAGACATGTTAAGTAAGTATAATATTATCTTACATAGTACATAGTATACTGTGCACATTTTACATGTAAAGATCTGAGGTTATACTACAATTTGACAATTTGCAATCAAGTATTTATGCAAGTATAAGTATACACAGGGTTATTCGTCTCATTTGTACAGATAAATGAGCTGTAGTCTGTAGTAAATAACATTATGTTATGTTATGTTATACTCTATACACATTACACATAGTACAATCTACAGTATACTCGACACACGTGCAAAACTCAAAGCTCAAAAAAAGTGTTTACACAGACAAAAACCTCAACGTCTCAGACCTATATCGACTTGGCTGGGATTATTTGTACTTTGTACATACGTACATACTATAAGCCATATTATAGTATTAGTAAGTATATAAATATTAAATAATATACAAGTAGGCACATACTGTATGTAGATTTAGAATTTCATTGTTGAATTTTTTTGCTACCCTTCAACCTTCAACCCTCCAATTAAGTATGCTGTATGCTATATGCCGACTTGCAGTATGTACTTAGTTTGTCTACTATAGTATAGAGCTATATTCTATCCTATTATTGTACCTGTTTTAGCTGTGGACATTTGTGTCTTGTGTACTTCTTACTTCTTAAATACATTTTTGTATAAGGAAATTTGTGTACAAGTTCATAGGCATAATTATTATATCATGTGAGCATGTCGTACACAACATGCTATGCTATCCATATGCACATATGCACATATGTGCATAAGGATAGCCACTGTTGATGGCGAAGGAAGAAAAACTGTATGTATTGAAGGCGAGACTCGCCTTGAAAATGTAGAATGTAGACAAACACTTTTTGTATTTTCCGTATATACTCTGTAAAACATTAGACACTCAAAACTCATTCAAGCATTTATTCTTTATTATTATATTATGTATAGTTTATAAAATATTATATACTGTAATATTAAAGAGGGTTAGAATCAATAGTATTATTACATGTGATTTGCATTGAGGATTGAGGATTGACCGCAAGTTCTGTATTGACTAATGGTTATTAATAACTTATAACTTACAAGTTACAGAATAATTCATAAGATTGTTTGATTCAATGAAAAATGAAAATGGGCATGTAAAACAGCGTTTAAATGTTTTTTTAATACAAGCTTCCTTTTCATTTTTTATTCCTATAATTCCATTTCTTGTACCATGTAAAAGTAGACATACACATGTACTTGATGTTTGATGGCTGAGTCACATTAACATTCAGCATTCAGCATGGTCTACAGTCTTGCGTTATTTTTTATTGATTCTACGCATAAAAGTGCATCACAAAAACAAAGTGATAAGGGAGTCGACAGTCGACGGTCGACACACATCGTAACACTTACTTATGTACTTAAATGTACAAGAAAGGCTTTAATAGATATCTACATTATTTTATCACTGTGAACAGTGACGAGTGAAGAATAATACAAATATATAATATATTCCAGCTCCAACATTAAAGTAAATAAATACAGCAGAAGCAGAAGCAAAAACGATTTGTTATTTGTTACAAGTTTAAACTTGCCCACATAACAAATACACAGAATATATCTTGAATCTCCAATCTGAAAAAAAGACCTGCTTTTGTCATTCTTACATCTTACATCTTACATAATACTTGTGTGTTCATACATAATAAAATAATAATACAGTACCTTTGCTATATGAAGTAACTTAAATTTTAAGTTGCTCTTACAGGAGAGTAATAATAACAATAATAACTATTCCAGGTCAAAAGCTATCCCAAGTTTTCTCAAAGCAATCCTTTTCCTTACCTCAACAAACCCTGCTCAGTGTATTCCCTAGCGTAATTTCTACCTATAAAAACTATTTCTTGTGTGTATACGTAATACGTAGATATATAGTATATAGTGATCAGCTGTGAGCTCTGAGGGTTCTTTTTAATATTACATACAGTCTCTCTCTTATCTATTCTTTTCCTTTCTCTACAGTTTGGTTCTCTTCTTCTTTTCTCTCTATATATTATATTCCAGAGGAAGGAAAACGTTCACCAGAGATACAATATGTACTAAAGTATACATGTAGAAAAATTTATCGAGGAGTAGACATATAAAGTAAAATACAAAATACATATGTGCACTACATCCATCTAATACATGAATATACGCGTCTTCCTAAGCAGGTCTATGTTTCCTCACCCCATGTTTCCTACTCGACACTCGACCTATAAAAACTATGTATATCGTGCACAGTGTACACACAAATAATAAATGTACGTATACATTATACATGCTATATTCAATACACACATGGAATAGACAGTTGCGTTGGAGGGAATATCCAGACAGAGTGAGGTATTCCTTCACTTCATTACTTACTTCATGAACCAGCCTCGACTAACTTCACTAAAGATACAGCAATCCAACATCGAGGCAGAGTGAGGTATGAAACATTCTTCATCATCCTCACTTCATGAACCAGCCTCAACTAAAGATACAACAATCCAACAATTTGTGTGCCTAAAAAGTCCTAACTGTGGTTGTGCAAGTTTCTGAAGCCGGGTGGGTTTACGATCGAGATTCTTGTGTTTCGGATTAAGGAAACTTCGGTTCTCACAAACACCACAATTCTTCGAATTCCGTCAGCAGCACACGTGTATTGCTATTGTAATACCTAACCTCCTGTTTTCTATGTACGATTAAAAATAACAGAGGAGTAGTCATTGCCGTAAACCATGTCAGTTTTAATTCAACTTGTCTCTATCCTTAAGGGTGAGCATGATAGTGTGTAGTCGAGCACACTGAGAGTTGTAGTGTCTTTAGTGTGCAATCTATAGTCTAGGTTCTAGATTCTAGGAATACCGAGTACATAATAGACAATGTGTGTTGTTTTTACATGCTCTTGCAACCTCAACACCAGTTAACTTAAACACCAAGACACAACACACCATTCCATATCAGTCGTCCGTCGTCATCCCTCGAGACAAGTTCATCGGACTCTTCTCTCAACACTCAAAACATATTGTTACATCATTGAGAGTGAAATCAAAAGTTATCTCAAGTGCACTCATTGTTGTTTTTATTGCTGTACACACAACTGTAATCAGCATTATCTAAATCCATATCGATACAATATTTATATCTGTTTATGATTATTAAATACTAAATAACTCGTTCCTTTACGCACTTTGGATTTTGGATACAATTATTAATAGTTAATATTTAACTGTGTGTATTTAGTATTTAGTGTGTAGTGTCAATTGTGAACGTAATACATAATATCTACATGTGTATTTTCCTGTAGGGTTCAATAAAATTAATAAAGATTATAAAGTGCGGTGTATTATACCTGTGAAAACAATAAAAATCCCTTGTGGGAAATAAAAGACTGGATATTTTTATTCACTACCATTTGTGCCACAAATCCAAAATTTATTGAAAGCAACGAATATAACGATTACATAAATTATAAATTAAATATACCTGATTAAATAATACACATAATACAATTACAGTGATTAAAAAAAATATTTTTCCCGTGTTTTTTTTTTGAATAAAACATTTTCAATTCGGGTATAAAAGTTATACTTTTTGTAGAAAATCAAAGATAAAAAAGAAAAAAGGGATAAAAAAGGGAGGAGCAATGAGTAAGCTACTTAGCAAGTGGTTTGGTGGTGGAGGAAAGAAGGGGAAACGTAATCTGTGCAAAGAGCCGTGTTGTGTAGAGAGGAGACAAAAGGAGACAAATGATGATTCCCTTTCTGGAACAAATAAAGTGGAAAATATGTCTGCTCATGTGGAATCAAAACACATCAATGGAAATGCAAATGGCCACATTAAAACAGATCAATCCGATGGAAAAACTTTCAGCAAAGCAATCAGATCTAACAGGTGGTAAGACAGTTTCATTTCAAATTTCATTTTATCTATGTATAAAATTAGAAAAAAACAAATTTAAAACTACGAAAAAGTATTTGGAATCTTAGTTTTTTAGTCAAAAATCAAAAATACAAAAATAATGAAAACATGACAAAACAAGTATTACACATATTATATAGATAATTCTAATTTCTAGAAGTTTCCTACACATTGGAATTTTCCTAAATTTTAAGAAAGCAACAACGTTCTACATCAAATATCAAAACACAGTATATTATTATGCAATGCTCAATGCTAGATATACTCTTTAATTCAACCCACATGCAAGTATACATATTTATCAGTATAGTTGATAGTTGTTTGAACAATGATTTAAGGAAAAAGAATACAGATAGCCAGAGTAATCAGTGTGTTTTGACTTGAGAGTTTGGAGAAATCCACACAGACAGAATAAGAATGGTATCTATTTGATTGTCAGGGTCATTTCAAGATCGAGTTGAATGTACCTTGTATCTTTTAGCTTTTAGCAGACATTTTATTTGCAAACGCCGTCATCATCTCATAATTATTGTTCACATGCAAAATACACATGTTTCTTCCCTCGGGCGATTGCAAAGCCTACATACAAAATACAAAATACAAACTCCAATGACTAATTTTACTAATGTGTGGACTGGAACTTTTCTTTTCTTTTCATGAATCAAGAATCAAGACACAAGACGTTGTGTGTTGTATTTTTAAACGTCAATTTATATGCATAGGTAATAGGTAGACAGGTCATGACTTACAAGTTACAAAGTATGACTAATGATGTGTTATATTTTAGTGTACAATGACCGATCTATTATATGTTACGTGCTACGTCTGATGACAAAAGACAAAAGAAATGACAATACTATGAAATTCAACGTTCAACCAAATAATAAAAAATAAAATAGACAATTTATTTATTTTTAAAAAAAAGGAAAGGATGAACCATGAACTACACACTACACAATACACAACATAAAATTATAATACTTATAGACAGATAGTAGAAGTAAAAAGATTTAAAAAATAAATAAGTGGTATGTTTTCCTTCCTTTTGGTTTTGTCCACATTCCACATCAACGAGAGTGATTATTCTTTTCATTTTCAAATATATATGAAAGTAAAGAGTAAAGAGTAAAGAGTAAAGAGCAAAGTGTTGCATCAGAAATCAGAACGTATATACCGTATACTGCATAGAGCATAGATGTAGTAATACGAAATGGAAGGAGCATGGGGGAGGAGTCGCCAACAACTTCTGTTCCATCACATAATATAGAATAAAGTTACGGGTTTGTTTATGAAATCATGTCTCGCTCAACTCATGAAATGAACATGAAAGCCAACGGAATTCATTATGTGAAGCTGATCGTCATAAAAATCGTAGAAATTATCAAATGGGATCCCATTTTCTCACATCTAGGAAGCTCCAACTTGTTCATTCCAACTTGCAGTATTTCACCCCCATTCTGAAGTAAAATGTGGGGATGAAATGTGCGAAGTTGTATTTTGGAAGTAAGAATGCTCAGGTTGAAAGTCTGCGGAGCTGAAGTTTCCAAGTTGAAACGAAGAAGATGAACTTCTTGTTCTTGTTCTTCTTGTTCTTGTTCTTGTTCTTCTTTTTCTCTGTATAAAATATAAAAGAAAAACTAAAGAAAAGGATCGTTGTTTGCTGCACGAGTAATAGTGCCTGTGCTCGGCTTCTCCAAGTGTCCTTGGATAGGAAACAGACAGCTCACAGCTGATCGGAAGAGCAAGTTTTCTGCTGTCTATCCCTCTTTGCTCTCCCTTCCCTCTAAATATTTCGTATCTACTTCTGCTCTGATCTGTGCTCTGCTGTACTTCATACTTCATACTACACACCACACACGAAACACAAAACACAAACGTAGACAAAAAATGTGACTCATCCAAAAAGAGGAGATAAATCGTCATACTGCAGTTTTAACATTTTGAGTTTCCTAAATGCTTTACATTTGAGAAAATAAAATGATGAACATCAAAATGGAAACTCAACCTTTTAAAGTAATAATGAACTTTTTTTCTACATATGATGTAATTTTTGTAGTTGTGGACGAGACAACATAAGTGATAGCAGCAATGATAGTCTGACGGGATCACCTTCAGAAGAGGGAGGAATCTCCAACAATTTCAGCGTGAATGAATTGGGTTACTACGAACCACGGATAAAAAATGCCACTTGGATGCCCGTCTCAAAAGATGCATCCCACTACAACATGGACCATTTTCAACGTGGAAAAGCCCTCATTTTCAACTTTGATACATGGGTAAATAATGAATAAGAAATAAGAAATAATGATTATTTTGGTTATTCATGTTAAATGTTACACCTTGTTTTTAGGTCTCCCTATTCAGAATTCAGAATTTGTACTCACAATTTTTAATGAAATTATTTACATTGTGGAAATGAACATGGAAAAAGTATAAAAAATTGTGAAAAACTTATAGCTTTCTTGTCTTACTTTTTCAGGATAATACATCAGTTCCTTCTCTAGACTTAAAACCACGTCTAGGCTCAATAAAAGACAGGGATGACTTAGCTGCTTGTCTGAAAAAATTAGATTTTGATGTCCGAATCTATAATAATTTGACAAGTGGACGCTTTTGGAAAGTCATCAGAGAAGGTGTGTATTTCAACTAACATTTTAGATTTTAGATATGTATGTACATGATTATTTGTCATTTAGAGATATTGTTCAATTCTTGAATACATTTGACATTGTGTTACACAAACCATATAAACTATTGTTAGTCCAGTTTTTATTGTTTTATTTTGTTTTTTTTTATTGTAGCGAGGAAAGAGGACCATCGAGAAAATGACTGTCTCGTCGTTGCAATAATGACACATGGTGAAAAGAATCATGTAAGTGAATTTAAATCAAACATCAAAATATTATACTAATATAAATCGCAGAACTATAAAACTTTTTGAGTATACTATTTTACATTGTGAGTGTGTGTGTAATGTGTGAATTGTACACTTCCGTCTTCCGTCATTTTGTACGCATTTTCCGACCCACTCCATTGAGTAAAAGTCCTCAGCTATCTGTAAACAAGGGTATGCAATGAATTTCTATAATGTACACAGTTTACAGGTATGACAGAAAATAAAAGGAAATACAAGTGTTTGTTTTAACTTGTTGATGATTGACATTTGAAATTGATTTTTTTTTTCGGACACTTTTTCCCACATAAAAGTAACAGGTAAAAACATTAAACATCTGCTCATGACGTGACATGGCGTGCAAAATGTATGAATATTCGCTAAATATCCCTGTGTGCGTTCATTCAATTTACTCAGTTGCAATTATTCTGGTCTAGACGTTTTCAATTTACACTTAAGTTTTGTGTACTTTTGCTGTTGACTTGTTGAACAAACGACAAACAAATACAAAGTAAAGCTTTACTCTTTTCAGTCATGAGCGGATGCTTGTATATTGTTGCTATTATCTTAATTGAAATCAAATTTTTTTTTCACTTATCGGTTTGAAGTTTAAAACCATAATATGCAAGTTATCTGTCCCCTAAATTTTCAGTTCTCAGGCGAAATCCAATGACAATTAAGCCAAAGGGCGATATGCCATTTCTGTATTTATCTTCCGGGTTTTTATATTTTAAAAAACCGTAGTGTTTTATGCATGTATAATGTATATGTATATAAAACTTGTTTGATTTTTCTAATTAAAAAAATTAAGCCTCAAAATATACAGTCTCGATATAGGGAAATATTTTTTTTAAATGAACATGGTATTTCCTCTTTTTGGTTCTATACTCTACAAAAATCGGAAAATGCGTATAGGTAGTACAGAAGAAACACGCACATTTAATATTCACATTCCAAAAGTAAACAGTATAAGCAGTGACAGTTTTTCTACACATATAAAAAATACATCAATAACCGTCATATTATTTTTCTTTTTCACAGATTTTTGTGAGAGATGGAACATTAATTCCGGTAAATTTGGTGTGGGAAAAGTTTGAAGCACACAAATGTCCATCACTGGCCGGGAAACCGAAAATCTTTCTCATTCAAGCCTGCCGTGGGACTAATTATGACCACGGAACAACATTGTCTGGAAGTCAAGAAGTCACTGCCGAAATTCCAAGAGATGTTACAGATTCTTCCAATTTCTCCTACGTGATTCCTAATGCAGCTGACATAATTGTCGCTTTCAGCTGTCCCGAAGGTACATAATACATAATATTATTGGATCTATTAGTTTTTCACACATCACTTGCAAATTGCAGTAATACTACAATTTTTATCCTACACATTCGTTTCTTGTTTTGTACGTATGAATAATTTTAGAGAACTAATAATTGTATATTTTTTTACATTTTTAATCAGGACACTACTCGTGGAGACATCCGACTGAGGGCTCATGGTTTATACAAGCAATTTGTAAAGTACTGAATCAACATGCTTATGACATGGATCTTCAAGGCTGTCTCACTAAAGTTGCCAGAGAGGTTCGTATAATAAAATTATTATCCTTTTTTACAAATCATATAAAATTTATAAGTGAAAACATAACAAAAGCATTTTTAATCTTTCCTTTTTCCATTTTTAAACAAAAAAAACTCAACATGAATTTTTTATTGTATTTGATTACAGGTTGCACTGTACAAAGAATCCTCAACGTCCAATCCTGCTCATAATAAAAAAAGGGTATACATCTTTTTTAAATTCGTTTTAAAATTTAATTAATTATTACTCTAATAAATTATAATTCGTGGTGAAATGTGAAATTTAATGTGGTATGTTTTTGTTCTGTTGTACAGCAAGTAACAGCTACCAGCTCAACTTTAATCCGCATTGTGCAATTCAAGCCCAAGAAGCCATTTTACATCACAACATCACCCCCGATCCTTGTGACCAGTACTGAAAAGGCCTTAATCTCTGTGGGCAAAGGAGGAGGAGGAGACTTGATAGAACCCGTTTATATTGACCCTCTTTACACTGAACCTCTTGATGCCGTTCCGCCATTAGTAGCCGCATCACCAAATGGTGCCAGCTTCAACGAAGTCTTTGATAGTAAACTTTGATGACTGGGAAGCATAACGTTTCTAATAAAATAATAATATGATACATGAAACACGACCGTTTCATGTTTTATGTTTTATACTACGTACTTAAATCTTATACATATATGCTGTTTGCATGTAAAGTTGAAATTTGAAATATTTTTTACTTCAAGTCCCTGTTTGCAACTCCAAACTCCAGAAATACGAAATACACTTATAATGTTGTTTGAGAATTGTTTTAGAATTTAGAAAACTATATTATATACTACTTACTACTACTATATTATACTATACACTATCGCTCAGATGTTTGCGAGAACTATTATACTATTGTTGTTACGCTATTTATTATTTTGTAATTATTTTCCTATTTGTTTTTATTTTTTATTCATTTAAAATTTAAATTGATAGCTCAAAAAAAGCTCACATGATATTGATGAGTTGAACTTGAGTCTTGAGTTGAACTTGAAACAAACGAAAGAAATATAAGAATGCAAAAGACAAAAGATATAGAGACTAAATAGTCAAGTTACAAATCATGTAAATATTTTACGTTTTTATCACATTACATATCATTATGTAGAAAATAATGTCACAAGCTGACAAAAAATGTACATCTTATATTAACTTTTTTCCTATTCTTTCGCATTGTAAATTGTAATATACTATGTTATTTTATGTTTACGTGTAAGCATCTACGTTTTCGTTTATTACGACACAAAACTTCAATGTGTTTCGTCTCTTTTTTCTTTCTTACTTTGTACTTTGTATGCTCTTTGTGTGTATTTATACTTTAAAATGTTTAAAAATAATATACTGTCTTCCACCATTAGTTGCCTTCTACTTCTACCTTCTACTGACTGTACTTTTATACTTTGTACAAAAAAAGGAAAATAAAAAAATTTACTCTTTCAAAACTCTTTTAGTTTGATTTGCTTTATCTCATTTTGTTTTGTATTTCATATTTATACTTTATGCAGTATTGGTCTCAGGTCTCCTGTATACGGTACGGAAATAACACACTGTCAGCAACATTTCCGAAAAGTTTCCAAGAAATTTTCCTGTACACATAAAATTTTGTATCATATTTTCATCTTGTGTATATTGTGTAATAGAACGCGTGCCATGTGTGTTTCGTGCTGTGTAATTTATAATATACATTGAACACAAATTTTGTTGGTTGACATGGAAAACCGAACATGGGTAACTCATATATATTAAAAAGAGGGACATTTTCATCAACTTGGAGTTCTCCAAGACTTTGATTTTCTACAGACTGCAGACTGCAGAGTAGACGATGCAACACAAGACACAAGACCCAAATCACATCAAAGATCAAATCAGGAAGCAGAAGGTGAAAGTTTTGTCTCGCTCCGCTCCTAGTGAATAAAGTAACGTCCTCCTCATTCCTCATTAGTCTTCAGTCATAATCGATCATTGATCCTCGTTCTGACGTTTCACTTTTAGAATTTTAGTGTCCGCTATATCAGTGCAGTGATTAGTGGATTTTCATACTTTACATTATCAATATTTATCAATACTCAATAATAATTGTTGCTTGAATCATTACTAGTAAACAGTGAACAGCTCTTCTACTACTTTCTTTAATCAATTCAATTTTCTCAGTTCCTTTTCCGTTTTCACCACCTTTCACATCTTTCATCTTGTAGCTGAAGCTCATCCGTCTATTCTGTGAATTTTTCTTAAAAAGAGACTTGAAATCTAGGATTTTTTGAAAATGGATCAACATTTTGAGAAGACGAACGGGACGCAGTCGAGGAATCTATCAAGCATGAATTTAGAAAACGAACGGGCGAATTTTGGAAGTGGTGAGATATTTTTCTCATTTATAACCTTTTTATTTTTATTTTCTGTTTTTTATTGTATTGCTAGTGGCGACTGTACGTTTAATATTTAAGAGCATTTGTCCACATTTTCATAATTTCATATGGTATTTCATTCTATTTTTCAGGGTCTGAAATGTCCTCCTCAACTACCTCTTCCACTGCCACTTCATCATCTCAATCTTGTCAAATGGAAAACTCAAACTCTAGTCAACATTACTCTGGAGATGGTACTCACAATAATAATAATAACAACAATGGCAATGACAACAGTTCCAGTAGTAACAATAACAATAATAATGCACTGGACTTCTCCATGATGATGACAGCAACAAGTTGCTCGTCATCCTCATCATACGGAGGCAACTTGAATTCCATGCCATTGTATCAATTCTCTAACACGATCCTCCCAACATCATCGTCATCAGCATGCACAAGCTCTTGTATTTCTGCATCCACATCCTCATGCTCAACATCTTCATCCTCATCATCCTCATGTCCAAACATGGGCAGTATGAATATGAATCCAAATTATGAGATCATGAGTCTGAGTCAACCACAACATCAACAGCAACAACCAGCTCAATGCAACTTTGTCCAGCCAACAATGAACGTTGGGTTTTTGAATGGTCAATATTTGACCTCAATTCCATGTGAATCATTTGAATACACCGACTTTGATTTTGGAAGCGACTTGAATAATAATAATAAGTGTAACAATGATGCTGTTCCATCCAACAATGAGAACAACAACAACAATGATGGGATTCCTCCGGCTCCTTCTGACCACATGATGATGATGATGCATTGTGACACCGGATGTGAGGAGATTCAACGACAAGCTCAAGAATCTTTATCTCTCATCAATATCAATGGACATTGTATTGGAAATTCTGGACCCCAACAACAACAACATCAATTGCTTATGCCTCCAGGATTAAGTGGACTTCAAGCATTCACTCCGGCGGATATGCATAATTTTTATACATTTACACCCCCACAACAACAACAACCACAACAACAACAACAGATTCAAATACATCCCCATCAAAATCAGCATCAACACCAAATCCCTATACCATTTCATATTCAACATCAACATCAACAACAGCAACAGTATCCTCAGCTCAATCTTCCTCATTGTCACCATTTACAACAATCCGTACCACCGCCCTGTTTCATAGCCAATCCTCATACGATGATGATGCCGAGTAGCATGATGAGTGATGCGAGTGAGAAGATGTACATTGAACAGATCCAACGGTTCCCTCGACTCCCTTTGGATGCTCATCGGAAAATCCGAACCATGGGGAATGAAATCATCCACTACTTTGAAGCCCGTCTCATTCATGTAGAATCCCCAGCTCAAGTCAACACTTTTGAGTCACACACCGTTTTCCTCAAAAGCCCTTCAACCGCTCAACACTGGGTCATGGCTTTTGTCAAGGAAAATCAACGAGTAAGAAAATGATAAGAACATTTTGTACTTGTTTTTTGTTTTACTTTTTATACATTCTTTTTTTTAAAATTAATTAGTATAAATCACAAATTAGTTTCATGTAATAATTTGTACTTTGTATTTTTTTTAACCTTTTTTACATAGGTGAGTGTGAAATTTAATCGTCTACTCACTGTCCATGTCAAAGTGACCATGCAAAATCCCCTGACTATTGATATTGAACCTTCAAAATCTCCAAATCGTCGGAGTGATGAACAATTTATATTTAATTTTGAGAATCAAAGAGTCTGTGCGGAATTCTTGAGAGTTTTAAATATTTTGAAGAAGGAAGTTTGGACTCGTCGTGGAGAAACTCCTTCAACACTCCAACGCTCTCCAATGCCAACTGGAAGAGAAAGAGCAAACAGTTTGATGACTGGGAGGTCTGGAATCAGTAGTAGCTCCAATACCAATACTAATATAAAATGTGATGGAGATGGAATGACCCCAAATAATAATAATAATAATAACAATAATAACAGTGAAGATGGTGAAATTTCACCACGAAAAAAATTTAAGATTGAAAGTCCTTTGAAGAATCTTCATCTTGTTGAAGCGAGTCCAAGAAGTAATGCTAGATCTTTGGATCACATCCATCACCTTTCATCATCATCATCTGGAAATGGAATTGAACCAAAAAGATTTTCTTTCAAGTCATCTGATGAGTTTCCATCTACAACTGGGGTTGCTCCTAAATTTATGAGATTTCCCTACCGGATGAAGTTTATTCTCAAGAATACGGCTGTTTTATCATTGAGAAAGGATAAAAATTCAGATGGGGAGTTTTTCAATTCATTATCATAATCCTTATTATTCTGCTTTTATATAATGTATCATGTATCCTAAAATCCTAAAAAGTGTTTATAAAATTATAAATTGTTTTGAAATTACAGAATATGCAAATTTGGGGATTGGAACTTTGAAAATTTGGGGAAATGATGACTGTTTTAATCAACTTGATTTTATCAGCAAATGCACTGGTGGTGAGATTTTTCTTTATACTCCGTGTCTCACATTCCCCTTTTCTTTTTTACCAAAAATAATGGCTTGATATTTATAATATTATTTGCTTTTATTTACTGTTAAATATTTCAGAGACAGTTTGTAGTCATCCAATTTACTCGTGGAATAATCTGACCATGACTACGAATGAAGAAACGGGTGATTATATTTGTAAATGGACTGCGGCTGCGGATATTCTAAATGCTCCTACAAATCTTCCAGTTGTTCGTGAGTTTAAAATGAGATTCCCATCCATTGGTATTGCATCATCATTTAAAACGGCCTTTGATGAAGTAAGAATACCTTGTTTTTTTTTACAATAATAATTAACATTGACCAAAGATGTTATAATATTTTGAAAGTAACAATTATATTTTTTACCCCCCGTCAGTCTTGTGAAAAAGCATCCAGACCTGAAATAATCTTCAAGTCTCATCAAAATGGA
>JABASP010001576.1:0-27761 GCA_019776565.1 Sminthurinus signatus | reverse complement strand
ATGCATCAAAAACCGAACAACTTTTGAATGGTGCTGAATTGGGTGATGTAAATGTTTTGAAAAAAGCATTGAAAAGTTTAGAGGAGGAAGTTCAACCCAATCACGTTTTACCTGATGCTAGTCCTGAGTACAGGAGATCCGTTACTCTAGGACTTTTGTACAAAGTAATTTTCTCTTTTCATATTATATTTTATATTTTATATCTTTTGGATTTAGACTAATGAGTATTTTTTTTAGTAACTTGGGTTTTCATTTATTTGTGTATATAGACTGTATTAGGAATTGTCGGAGGAAACAACAAGAAAGTTCAAAGTGGTGGTGAGGATTTGCTCCACAAAGTTCGTAAGGGAAAACAAATTATCGATAAAGATGAAGAATTCAAAGATTCTCCATTGTACAAGCCAGTTCAAAAGATTGAAGCTGCTGCTCAATGCTCTGGTAAAATCAATTTTCAACAGCACTCTCTCTCTCTCTCATATTTTTAAATTTTGCTAACCTAAAATAATGTGAAGCATTGAATATTAATTTGCGTGCATATGTTCCATTTTATTTATGCTATTTATATCTGACTGATTTATAGGGGAGGCCCAATATGTGAATGATATTCCAAAAATTGCGGGAGAACTTGCTGGTGCTTTTGCAAATGTAACGAGAGCCACTGCAACCCTCAAGAATGTCGATGCCTCCGAAGCATTGGTAAATAAATTATATATAGAATAAACACACTGTTAATTGTAATTAGCAATGATCAAAACTAAATACTTTTTATGGTAAAAATATTATAGAAAATGCCAGGAGTTGTCACATTCCTCACAGCTAAGGATATTCCTGGAAGAAATTCCTTTTATGACGGTTTTATGGTTCCAAGTCAAGAACATTTGTTTGTAGAGAAAGAAATTAAGGCATCAGGTCAAGCTGTTGGTTTGATTCTTGCTGAAACTTTGGAAATTGCAAAAGCAGCAGCAAAGAAAGTCAAAATTGAATATGCGGATGAAAGGAAGCCCACTGTCACTATTCATGAAGGGATTGAAAAGGCAAAGAGAGAAGGCTACTATGATAAACTCATTTTACCCATGACTGTAAAAACAGCAGATGAACCAAGCACCACTTCTAAAAATAAGGTCAAAGGGAAATTCCAAATTGGATCTCAAAGTCACTTCCAAATGGAGACACACGTCACTCTTGTCGTCCCGAAAGAGGATGGACTTCAAGTATTTTCTGCTACTCAATGGATGGATATGGTTCAACAACAGATTGCTCTGCTTTTGGATATACCAAATAACTCGTAAGTACAAAAAGTTTAATTATTATTTATAGTTTAATTAATTTTACACATTTTACTGATTAAAATAATATGACCCTTTTTTCATTTTTTTCGTAACAACTTATTGAAAAAAGCAAACATAATACCTATAAAAAATATGTATAATAAAAAATATTAATTAGTATTTTATTGTTTACGAATTTTTAGAATTGATGTCCAAGTTCGACGTCTGGGAGGTGGTTATGGATCAAAGATCAGTCGAAATGCCCAAGCGGCATGTGCTGCAGCTCTTGGTGCTCATATTACTGGAAAACCTTGTCGAGTGGTTATAGATTTGGAAACTAATATGGAAATGGCTGGAAAACGTCTACCATATTATGCTGAGTATGAAGTTGGTTTTAATGATGATGGCAAGATTGATGCTCTTACTGCTGATGTAATCTGTGATCCTGGAATGTTACCTGCTGATGCTACTTCTGTTTTTGCCGCCATGTTTATGCAGTCCTGTTATCAAACCACAGGTTGGAAACTGAATCCTGGAGTTTGTACCACTGATACTCATGCAAATACATTTTGTCGTGCTCCAGGAACAACTCAAGGAATTGCAATTACCGGTGAGTTTAGAAAATTAATCAAGAGAAAATAAAACTTTGTGATACGTTTTAACTTTTAACTTTTTGGTTTTCATGAACATACTGAAAATGTTACAGTACTCATAACTATAATACCTATACTTTTTTGTTTTTTAATTTCAGAAAATATCATCGAGCATATTGCAGATGCATTAGGAAAAGGTACCTATAAATTAAGCATATTTTGTATCTTCTTTGAACATTTCACATTTAAATACACTGAAGTGAATAAATTGAATGATTAATGAAACTGTTGTTATTTAAATTTTAAAGATCCCTTGGAAGCCCGTAAAGCTAATTATCTGAAAACTGGAGATGCTCTTTGTTATTTAAATTTTAAAGATCCCTTGGAAGTCCGTAAAGCTAATTATCTGAAAACTGGAGATGCTCTTCTACCTGCACCTGGACAAACATTCCAAGGGGAGAATTTAGTACCTTCATTGGTTGAGGAAATGAAGAAAATTGCAGATTTTGATGCAAGGAAAAAAGCTATTGAGGAGTTCAACAATGTAAGCACATTTTCATGATAAAACCGATGAAATAAGTTTATAAATTTTAAATGTACACAAATAATACTTTATTAGTCCAGCCTATGTAATATTTTTTTGCTCCTTAGGCCAATCGCTGGAGAAAACGTGGATTGGCTATGGTTCCAATGAGATATTTACAAGGATATCACGGAGTGAAACTTCCTGCATATGTAGGAATTCATCATAATGATGGTACAGTTTCTGTTTCTCATGCGGGGATTGAAATGGGGCAGGGAATCAACACAAAAGTTGCCCAAACAGTATCTCATACACTAGGAATTCCAATGTCAAAAGTAGCTATAAAACCATCTAATAATTTGATTGCCATGAACTCGGATTGTACCGGTGGAGCAATTACCAGTGAACTTGTTTGTTATGTGAGTAATTTTAAATCATATGTAAATTTCAAAAAAAAGAGAAGAAACCGTGATGATGCATACGGTGTATCAATATTTCTGTTTTCACTCGTTTTATATCTTTTCTAATTTGAATTTATTTATTTTTTAACAATAGGCCATCATGAGAGCCTGTGAAACTCTCAAGGAACGAATGGAACCTGTCAAGAAGGAAAACGAAGGACTTTCATGGGACGAAATAATCAAAAAATGTCACGCTGCCGGTGTTGATTTAAGAGCAACTCATTTGTAAGCTTTTTGTGATATGATACTATAATGTGATCTGAGCTGCGATTCTGAATTTTAAATTATCATTGAACCTTTATATTACGGATTACGGAATAAAGTTTTTAATCAAACGTCAATAAAATATTAAACTTTTTTATTTGGTGAACCTTTTAGACATACTCCAAATGATCCAGTGACACCTTATGATATTTATGGTGTCAATTTGGTGGAAGTAGAAGTAGATATCTTGACAGGAGAGTATAAACTGGCTCGTTTAGATTTGATTGAAGATGCTGGTAAGTGAAATGCTGATAAAAAAACTAGTATGTGATTTACATGTCCTTTTATTTTTGTCTACCTAATAATTATTGTTTATGAACTTGCATAATAAAACCTTTCATTATTTTTATTACTCTTTTTTCAAGGTAAGAGTCTTTCACCTGATGTGGATTTGGGGCAAATTGAAGGAGCAATGATCATGGGACTTGGTTTATGGACAGAAGAAAAAGTTATCTTTGATCCAGAGACTGGTAGACTTTTGACAAGAAATTCATGGGAATATAAAGTACCTCTTCCAAAATCTATTCCAGAGGAATTTAACATTACAATCATGAGAAATGCTCCTAATCCATTCGGAGTATTGAGAAGCAAAGCTACTGGAGAACCACCAATTTGCTTAGGTGAGCTATAATATTATCCTCTTATTTATATTTCAAGTCATCCAAAATCCAAAAGATAAAATTCTTAGAAATTAATTACATACGAGTAATCTCTGGTGTTTTCGCGTTTTTTTTTCTTTTTTATAGGTGTTACTGTCCTATTTGCTCTTAAAAATGCCATTAAATCAGCCAGAAAAGATGCTGGAAATACTGAATGGTTCCAACTGAGTAAGCACTGGATTATTTTATTTTGTTACATTCGTAGTTTATTTATATTTTATTGTAAATTGTACGTCTTTTCTGGGCTTGCGTCTTGAGAGCAATTTTAAAATACTTGATTTACTTTCCTTTTGTAGATGGGCCCGTTACTCCAGAAGACATTGTGCGTCTGTCTTTAACTAATCCAGAAACAGATTACGTTTTGTAATCAGTAATCATTAATCAAACTATCTACTCTTTGATTTAAAACTATATTTTAGATTGCAAAAATTTAACCTCATAGTGAACCAACTAACAATTTAAAGAACATGGTAATCTACTACATATTATGTCACAAAAATCCTTTTGTTAATTGTTAACCTCTGTGTGCAGTATTACGTTAAGCGTTAAGTTTATTTGATAGTTGCGAAGTTCAAGAAAATGCTTTTATCCGTTATCCATTATATCTATTTTCTGCTTCAGAAAATTTAATCGTATAATAGACTATATTATGTTGTTTTTTTCTTGTTAGTTTTTTGTTGAAATTATGAATTGAATAAAAAAGAAAAAAGGTGAATGGAAATTTACTCTAGAATTGTTTCATGTTTCAAGTACCAAAGGTCGAAATGTTTTATAAATATACCGGTTTAAACTTGAAAAAGACTTGGCTTCGTTTTGTGTAAATTCCAAATTGGTTTATTGTTTTTCAAACAGCCATATTTCTTTTGAATTTTTTTAGATAATCTCGTAAGAGCTTTAGATTTCATGAGCATAAGAATAATCATTGTATATAATTGTTGTTGACAATATACAATATACGTATAGTTAAGTTGATAGGGGCAAAAAAATACGAGCTGTAAAATTTCTGGAGGATTTTCGATTTTCGAGTCATGTGTTTTACTCGCCTACATGTGCTGTGTTGTCTTGTATGCGAAAAAGCCAATGACCTTTGATTGGATCATAAGATATAAATGACACGCCCATCCTTTCACAAGTTTTTTTTAGTAGATATTCATAATTAATTCCTGGAAACAAATTCCAATTTACATTTTACAGAGGAATGAAACACTGTTTATATGTACAAGATTGATTTCTCATTTGTTTATAATTTTGTTGTTAAAAATACTAAACTGTATAATCATTAATCATTACTTACCATTTATAGCAGTTATGTCTCTTATAAACTCATTTGTACCATGCCTTTGGGGCCAAACTTGAAGTAAGGTCACAATTGCCGGTTGATTCAACTTTTGTAATTTTAAAGGAAGGTCACAATCAGCATCCGTTGCAGGATATAAGAACATTTCTTTTAGATTAAAAACAACTGAAAATGAGTAAAATACAAAAATTATTAGTTATGAATTATTATTATACATAAAAAACATAAAAGTTTTAAAAATAGAATTCAATAGCGCTTTTGGTTTACCAATTTCATCCAGATTTATGCCACTAACATCCATTTTTCCTTCAAAAACCATGTGTCCATAGTCCATGTGACCAATTTCAAAATTTTCAACTATACACCGTCCATATTCATCCACCATTGTATCCAATATTGGAATTGTTGGAATACAATAATATCTATCGCGTGTTAAATGCACTCCACAACTTTTCCCCCGTGGTCTTACACTTAGGGATTTTGACCGTGGACGTCTAGATCTATCAATAATTTTGAGATTTTCTGGCCCATGTGTAATAATAGAGTTTATTGATGTGGAATTCAAATTCTCATTGGATTCCTTTTCTTTGATTTCTGGAGACTCTGGATGTGTGTCTTGGTAAGCCATTTTAATGTTGATGAAATAAACTGGTTCCACAAAAGGATAAAAGTGTAAAAGATGTCGACTGGCAATTGCTATTTGATCTCTGATCCTAGCTAATTATGTATAAATGTAGTTTTTCTTGATCGTTGAAGTGATTGAAAGCGTTCTTCATCTACGTCTACTTGAAGATTTGAGTGGTTCGGAGTGTGTGAAAAGCTGTTCAAAGTTCAACGTATATTTGAATTAAATCATGTTTGTGATAACATTCATATTGTGAAATGTTTTGTAATGTTAGAATTTAAGTTTTTTGAAACCTGGTGCTCTGCTTGTTGTGGTTTGGTGTGAGGGTTTGAGATTTGATGGTTTCCAGAATTTTGACAAGGGAATATCCTTTCAGTTTTTAATAGGGATCGACAGCGAGCCCTTTCTAACTTTGAGTCTGTGTATGGCGTAGTCAAGTTTTTTAGGTTCAAGGGTTCCCAAAATCGATTACTTTGAAATTTTTGACAACCACTGCTGCTGAAGCTGTCATTACTTGAAATTTTGTCCTCTACTTCTTTATAGTTTGGTTTATTCCACTAATAGTACAAGAATTTTGACACAGAAAAGTTAATTTTTAAATGATTTTATATAATTTTAAGAAATTTTATTTAGTTTTTTACTAAAATTTAAAATACTTTAAAATTCAAAGCAACATAAACAACATAAACGTCATTGTGCAATGTGCAGGTGATTTTGCCTCAGCACAGCATTGTGCTCTATCATGGCCTATATGCGGGTTCTCTTTTCAAAGCCGTAATGTTTCCTTATAGGTTTTTTGTGTCAAAGAAATCCGTAACAACGCAAATTTACATGGATACGCATAAGATAGCATCAATATAGCTTTACAAATTATTACAAAAATGGCAATTCCAAGGCACTGTACTGTATACAGTGTCTTATAGTAAAAAACCTTGGGCAATTCATGCATGTAGTGTCGCATGTCGCGATTTGTAATGGACCAAATTCCGAATATGATTGGATTGCAAAAACTCTTTGATTTTGGTTAGGTAACTAACTAGGATTGCAATTGTGTAGGGTAAGAAAATGTTGAGATCTGAGATCTGAGTGGATAAAGGATAGCAAAGTCTACTAATTGTAACTCTGACCTTACCAGTTTTTCGTACGCGTTGTAAATGTTATAGCCCTTTCGTTGAAATTTCGGGTCTCCATCAAGAATAAATGTCCCAGGTTTGTCGGTTGCAAATAGTTTCAATTTGTTTGACATGCAATGCTCATAAAATTCCAACCACTTTTTTTCCTGAAAGTTACAAGAAATTTTCTTTGTACCTGCTAAAACATTTTAGACATTTTATCTATCAAATTCTGAATATTCTTCCACGCCACGGGAATTTTTACGGACTACTGAAAACTGATAGAAATGTAAAATGGCGCTGTTATTAACTCTCGTTCTAAGACTTTAAAATTAAGATTATAGAGATTAACTCACCATTTCCTCCATTACTTTCTCCTTTTCTTCTTCAACTTTCAGTGACACAAAAGGTTTGAAAGTCATATTGTTCATGCCGCATTCAGTAAATGCTGATCCGTGACTTGGGTACAATGAATGTAACTGCGGAGCTTGAAAAGTAGGAAATACTGCATTTGAGATGGTCGGATTTGGTTGATGTGGCATTCCAAAAAACGGTGTCGGAAAATGTGTAGTTTGTCTGTTTTATATCAAATAATTCATTTAAAAACGGTTTTTGAATCTAAATTTTGTTATAATAATATTTTATTCTTTCTTTTGGGAATTCCATGAATGAAACTAAACTTTTTCTTACGGAGGATTAAAAGAAATGCTTGGAGGGGAGATGTTGAAATTATTCCCAAAGGAAAAATTTGGTTTGTTGACTGACAGATTTTGAAAATTACCAAGAGCATTGAAGTTGTTGATAATAGGATTGGCAAAGTTATTTGTTGCGGGACTGATATTGTTAGCAAGTCCTAGAGATGAGGTAGAGATGAGGGAATTCAAATCAGGGGAAGAAAATTTAAAGAGCTTTTTAGTATCAGTATTTTCCAGGATTCTGTTTGACGATGACTTGTCCAAATTCATCGACGAAGAACAGGAAGAAAATACAGATGAAAATGGCCTTTTCCGATGAATTTTGGCATTACTTGTATCAGTCATTTTGATATCATTTACACGAACACATTTTTGTGGACTAAAGTTTGCCATTGCCACTCGCAGTATATCTATAGCACATAATATTATAATATAAGAGCAAATTTATATCTAAAATGTACACAATTAAAATACAGCAACAAAAAAGTACAATGATTTGCAGCTATTAAATACTTTTTCTTCAATTTACAAATGTTAGTTACCATGTTCTGAAGCTTTAATGTTTTGAGAGTTTTTCCTTCCAACACTGTAATCTTCAAATCTTAGTTCTTCAAAGGACTTATTTGAGTACTGATCCATGAAAGTAATTGGAAAGCATTTAATTTTTCTTTGTCTAAATGTACCATTGTATCGTTGCTTTTCTTCTGCTCCCAAACTCGGTTTGTATGGTATATTTGTTCCAAAGGGAGGGCCCAATAAACTTGTCATTTTGTCACATTACAAAAATGTGTATTTTATATTTTCTTACTTCTTTCTTCTTTCACACAGCATTTCATTTTTCATTCCAGCATCACATCAGTATTTTACATTAGAAACGTTTTTTGATGCATAATAAAAGAGAAAGCAGTGTGTAGCGTGTGTAGTGTGTAGTGTATTTCACAGTTCAGTTCATAGTCAAATGCCTTGGTACCCAAAAAAGGGTCTGTGGATTGGGGATAACACACGTGTAAATGGATGGGATATTTTTTGACCACATTCAAAATTCAAAATTTTAATTAAGTAATTACTAATCATTCATCATGTCATAGTATTATAATACCCTGTTTCCGAGTTCTGAGTAGAGTGTTTGTTTTGTTTCATAGATAAAACATCAGCAGCATGTGGAACGAAATTCTCTTTCTTGGTTTAAATATCTTATCAATGTGTACAACTTGCTACGGAATATACGCTAATTACAAGATCTGTCAAAGTATTCGTTGTCATTTTTACAGTGGGATGCTTTGGTACGGGCTGTCCAGTCTCGGGAGCTTCGCAGGAATACTGGACATTGTTATGAATTCCAAGACTATTTTCTTGAATAATTATCATAGAACTGAAACTCCACAACCATCACGAAAAAACATTTATATTCAGTTCCATTACTTTCTTGCATGGGTAGGCCTTGTTGCTGGTTACCCTCTATATGTTACATCACTATGGCTTCATTACAATTTTCCATCATTCACTGGACACCTGCATCTTCTATGTGTACTCATTCCTCTGATTACCTCTACAAGGAAGGCAAATGCTATGATAGCCACATCGGAATTATGTTTGGGAATTTGTCTCATATCCCATTTTTACGTTTCAATTATATCTGGAAATATCTGGAGTTTAATTGGAAGTTTAGTAATGGCCATTAATTTATTGTTCCTCTGTTTTGGTAATAAAATATCTTGTTGGTGTGGAGTACATGCAAAAGAAGGATACATCATCACATCCATTTTTGCATATTACCTCCTAACTAGATCTGTCACTGCAATGATTGAATATACAACAACAATTAAAAAATCTAATATTGAAGATCATCAACATCAAAGTCTTGGGCTCAATTAACTACTTTTTAATTTTTTTTCCTGAAAAAGTAAAACTAAAACTAAAACATGTATGTCTGTATCACTGTTTTTTTGTACACAAAGTTAATACATGTCCCTATACATGAAAATTTACAGATGAATAAAAAAGAGCCAAAATTTGGAATCCGGTGACTTTGAAATTTTTTTTTGTGATTTGTGATGGTATCAATTAGTTTATCTTAGTTTAGAAAAAGAATATTTAATTAGAGTTAAGTAAATATATAAAAAAAGGTGAGTAAAAATATGTTGTGTATATTTATGAATAATTTGTATACCATTTGAAAGTGTTTAATTGTAGCTTGTAGTATGCTTCTTCAGATAAATTTTACTCTCGATTTTACTTATTGTGGTTTAGTTATATATTATTATGCATAGTTAATTTGTTTACATTTCATTCATTCCACTACACAATAGTCTTATTAGGTAATACCTATCGTGTATTATATAATCAGTATGCATATTATTATTATTATTATTCAAAGTGTGTGTATATTTCTAGCTACTCTCGTTTAAGTAATTGAAGACCAAACAACGAGGAAAAAGAAACTCAGCGAAATTCATCTGTGTGTGTATTTGTATTTAAGTTAATGTGTTGTGAATGACGTGTCCTGTTTTGTCGGCTTACGTAGATTTGACAGTAAGACAAATAATAATATAGTTTACTAGTAATTAAAAAGTCCAGTATAATAATAATTAATAATAATATTACCAATAAAAATATTAAAAATATGTTAGAAAATTTTCCATATTTTGATACGATAGAGTAAACTTTGTGTGTTGTGTAATATTATAGTATTTGGTATTTGGGAGAGTTTATATTTACCAAATTTATTCAAAACCTAATAATAATAATTATTATTATTGTTGTGTTACCTAATCCAAAATACACGTATTTGTTAAACAAAAATTTTGGAGGTTGGAGAAAATTTGAAACTGTAGTAGCTAGATTTTTCTAAATTATGGAGATTTAATACATTATAATATTTTTTAATCAAAATAGTTTGTAGTTATAATCGTATAATCATTATATTATTATTACTTATGTAAAGCGTGTACTAGTAATACATAGTTTTCAACCACTATACATATTTGTTTTATTTTTTTGATGTGCAGGAATCGTAGTGGAATCAAAATGAAACATCAGAAAATTTTAAAAGAATTATTTGCTCTTGTCACATTATGGATACTCCAAAGTATTTCAGCACAAGGTTCAAGAGAAAATGGGGAATGGAGTACTACTGATTATTATAAAAGAGAACATTCATTAACAAAACCATATCAAGGTAAGTATATAATATATTATAGTAAAATATTGTATGTATAGTATATTTAAAAAGTTTTTAAGGTGAATATATATTAGTGAGTCATATAGTAATAATAATAACTATTATTATTATTAGATGTGATTTCTACATAAATTTTTGTTCTATTGTTATTTATAAAATGTTTATCTTATTTGGTTTCCTTTCATTTAGGGTCTGGTTGGCAAATACCTAATTGGGATTTTTTTGGGAGTTGTATAGTAACTAATCAATACGTCCGTTTAACCCCCGATTCTCGTTCTCAACAAGGGGCCTTATGGAATTCCGTTGTAATTATTTTATTATGTATTAAATTTGATGCAGTACATCTACATGCGTAACATGAGTGACAATTATTATTGTTATTATTATTAAGCGTCAAATTAAACACACGTAATTTTTTTTAATATTTTTGTTACATGTAATCCGTCATAGCCCGTTGGAATGAGAAATTGGGAAGTTCAATTACAGTTCAAAGTTCATGGAAAAGGCAAGGACTTATTTGGTGATGGAATTGTATTCTGGTACACTAAAGATCGTATGGCTCCTGGTCCAATGTTTGGTTCAAAAGATTACTTTTCAGGTTTAGCTATTATTATAGATACATACGGGAATAATAACGGCCCACAAAATCATGGTTATCCATATGTTTCTGCCATGGTATGCTCATTTTTCGAATTTATATAATAATATAAATATTTCAGATATTGAATTTATAAAATGCGTTAAAATAAAAATACATCATAATGTTCATTCTGGGTTTATGGTTCGTGTAAAGTACTCATGTGGTACATTTTTTTTTTACCTTTTACTTGCTTTTAGGTAAACAATGGAACTTTACATTATGACCATGATAAAGATGGAACTCCTACGCAATTAGCTGGTTGTGAAGCCAAAATAAGAAACTCAAATTATGAATCATGGGTCAGTATCAGATATGAAAATGATGTCCTTTCAGGTATGATCTTTTTTTAAATTTCTATGTCTCTGTTCATTTTTTGTAAAAAAAAAAAGAAAAGCATATCATAGCTATATTTTAAAAGATAATAAAACACACACACAATAAAATTAAAATCATTTTGTCTTACAGTTTCTACGGACATTACCGGTAAAAGTGCCTGGGAACATTGTTTCCGTGTAGAGGGTATAATCCTACCGACAAATTATTATTTTGGACTCTCTGCAGCCACAGGCGACTTATCCGATAATCATGATATAATTTCTGTTAAAACTTATGAGCTTGAACTATCAGAAGAACAAGCAAAAAATCAAGTACTAAAAATATAATAATCATTATCAATAATCAACAGTATTATAATATAATCATCAGAACAATAATCCATAATTTGTTTTACTTAAAAAAAACAGGATGGCTCTTCCCGTGCCCATGTCATGCCAGAAGCAAAATCATTTGAAGCTCCCAAAGAGCAACAGGATGAACCAAAATCTAGTGGTTGGTCCGGTGTAAAAATCTTCTTTGTATCCTTAGGTGTTCTTCTTGCCATTGCAGGTAAATACATAATATTCATTTTAGTTCATACATGTATAGTTACTAAAAACATATGGTTTAGAAATTTTTGTTGTCCCTTTTAGATTTTAAAACTAAATGTTAATTTCATGATGATGGACATAGACTAATATTGTATATTATTGTATTTTTTATTAAAACATTTTTAGCTGTTGGAGTAATAGGAGTTATAGTTTATCAAAATCATCAACAAAATTCAAGAAAACGGTTTTATTAAGACTAACATAGTAATAATTAATTAATAATATAAAATATTACTTCTCTAGTACCCCAATATAAATTATTTTCATCATGGAAGAATAAGGTACGTTCGATATAATATTACTCAGTATATAATACATAATATATGCATATATATATACATATTATAGATTATAGTATAACTTTTAGTTATAAGTTATAATAGTGTACTCCTTTTTTTAAAAAAAAAATATCAGTGTTTCTAGAAATTATGATTCTAATCATTAACTCTATCATTTATAGTTTGACTCATTCCAATCTACTTTAAAAAATTACAAACTTTGCATAAGTGTTATGATTTTAACTTTTGAAATAATACAAAAAAAAAACTGTTGTGTTTTAGTTTTGGCAGACACCAGTGTACTAAAATATGTATCTAGTTTTTTCATTAGTTTTACAGGTCAGTTTTAATTACATATTAATCATAATAATTGTTGGTATTGTGAATTTAAAATCCTTCAAAGTATTTTGAAAAGAGTTTCCACAATGTAGTAAAATATGAAGTGTACAGGAAACATATTTTCATGTGTTTAGCATTTATTTGTACTACGGTGTAATAAAATAATCAGAATCATAGCATTATGTAATATGTCAGATTGTATGTAAATCAGAGCATACTGTGTTATATTATTATTATGATTATTTCGTTATATTTTGAAAAAGCAGCCATAAACTATACATTATAACAGTTTAAAATAAAGAGTGATTATTGCTAGTATTGTTCAAATGATGAATGATGAATACTACTACTACTTGTGTACTAGGTACTAAATAGGTACATTTTTAAAGATAAAAATAGTAAATTAGTTGCAAGGTTTTGTTACCTATACTATAAAAAGTATTTATATAGCTTATTAAGTGCATAAACAAGCACCCCTATATAATATATTGTAAAATAGATAAAACATATTATATAAATATAATACAGTTTGTAAGGGCTGGTCTGACTGACTGATAAAAAAACTATATCGTAATATTATGTGTATATTTATGTCTGTATAATATATACATCTATCCATCTAATATATTTTAATTGCTCATGTTTATAAAAAGGAAATGTCCTATATAATATCATACATGATGATGATACTGTTTATTTTAACAAAATAAATGGCAAAAAGAAGAATTTAATGTTTGAGTATATCAACAAAATGATGTAAAAGAAAAAGGAATACACAATATAGAGGTGCGCGCTACTGTATAATATCTCAGTACACTTTGTACATTTTTAAGAGCAATAACGAAATCCTAAATTAAAAAACCATTGTTGATTTTTTTAAATGATATATGTATAAAAATAGAAGATACACGAAATAATGTTATGGAGTTTTAAAAAAACTGATTTAGTAGACTAATTAACTATGATATGAAAAAGTCAGAGGAACAGCACAACAATGAGTTTATTCACATTCATGACTATACGTATATGTTTAAATATTTTCTACTGGAATATTTTTTATTAAAACAGTATGCAAATTGTAAATTTATATGAAAATAAAAAATTTCTGTAAAGTAAAAGACTAATAAGGGTAAAATAAGTTAATGAAATTTTAAGAACATCAAAACGAATTCCAGTTATGTATACTCTCAAATGTACTACATATATATATATGTACACCTAGCTTGCTTTCCTTTTTTTATTTTAAAAAAAATCCTTCGTATAAGATATTATAGATGTATGATTCTGTAGTAATCAAAAAGATGTAATATTCTACATGTTTTAAACAATATAGACCTTGAATATGTGTGTAAAAGAAAAGAAAATTTACATTTTAGTGCAAATAGTACACTATATGCATAATATTATATATTATTGTGGAGAATTATTTTTGGCCAATGTAAATGACAATAATAATTATTATTGGTATTTAAATTCTCAGTTTTATTTTAGTAAAACTATAATAATGATTACATTTTGAATTTGGAATGTGTTGGAACCCTGTGTGTTCTTGTAATTATGTCATAATATAATGTATAATGATTTTTAAAATTATGAATCCCAATTCACAATATATGACAAGTATGATGAAAAATGTACATTTTGTGTTTTTCAAAAAAATATTTATAGCATGTAATACTATATTATAATATAATAATGTATAAACCTACTGAATGTATTTTTAATATATATATATATACAAACAGTACAGTCAAAATGAACCATGTGATTTTTCAAAGATTTGCAAAGAAAGAATAAACAAAGGTAATAATAATATTAATTATTATGTAAAAGAATATATAGAAGAATCTGCTGAGCATTTATTTATAAGACTTCTTTTTTTTTCTTAAATGCACAATATACATACATGCTTTGTCTTCAACGTAACGTGTTTTGTGTGTAAAGGTTTAATACTTTCTATTAAATTAAAATAATATAATATATTATGGGGATACATCATACAAATACAAAAGGTCATTTTAGTTTAAAATTGGGATTTTAAATACATACATAATCATGGTCATGGCACACAAACAACCCAACAATGTTTATTATTGCAAAATATCACATACTCTAAGTTTTATTATAACATTTCTCACCTACAGTTTTCTCCAATATACATGGATGATTCTATACCTCTGCCAATCAGTGTACGCATGTAATATTTATATTCTCCGTTTTCATTTGAAGTGACATTTTAAACAGGTATTGTGTAGTATATTGCTAGACATGCTACATCCAAAAGAACATCTTTTTATTTTGAATACCTTAAATGTGAGTACATTTCACAGTATTATAGCCGATTCAAAGTGTCAACTACTATTTGTTTACATTTTTAATAGATTTAGGTAATTAAGAGAGCAAACATAATATATATATATTATGTGATGTGTATGAATAATATAATAATAATGATCATGTAACCAAAAACTGTTTCAACTTTAAAAAAATATTATACGTTTAACATTACAAGTTCATGAATTGGTGAAAGTATACAACTTTACTTTCTTATAATATAACAGCAACTTTTGGTACAATAACGTAATACATATTTCCTTGTATGTTTTATTTGTCTAAAAGGATTCGATATAATCAAAAAATTCATATCATATTATAGTATGTACACAAAGGATTTGAATAAGAAATTGATACACATTATAAATTGAAGAAGAAAGCTATTATTTACAGTACAAAGAAATTTCACATGACTACATACATACATGTAAGTCTTTACCACACTTGCCGTTTACAAATACGACAATTATAATTTCATGCATTCTATGTTGCAATTTTGCAATCTGTATCCTGTATAATGTGTAATATATAGAAAATATATGTACCGTTTTTTCGTGTGTATGTAGGATTGAATGAGATGAATAGAATCACTGCTTTTTGAACAGTGCACAGCAATTAACATATATATATAAAAAGCAGAGGTTTTCTTCTTATACAATTGTTTTCTTGATTGAATATTATGTATACTGTATACTTCATGAAGTATATATTATATATAGCTGCTCGTACCGGAGATATACTTTTAATTTTTTTTTGCTTTTTACTATTTTACACTGTATTTAAAGTCTATAGAATCTAACAAAAAAGAACATGGAGGAAAAGTACATACTAAGCAGTACTGTGAATGGAGTGCACGCATCCATATCAAAACATATATATATATATATATATATTGTATGTATCATGTGTAAAATATCTTACAATCTATGATATATCCAGTCAGCTAAAACTGAATTAATAATACAAAAATGTGGCACTTGAAATAAAATATACAATATAATACAATAATAATAATAAAAATAATAATAACTGCAAAGAAAACGATATAATATATGTATGTGTTTGTTTCCTCTGGTATTTGTAAATTAGGTAGTATACATAAATAACATTATGTATATTGAAACGAACGAGAAGGAAAAAAGTAGTCACTATATATATATATATACATATGTATAATATATATTATAAGGTACAAAAAGAAGACGTTGTATTGAACTACTTCATTTACATACAGTGTTTAAAACATAGTTTTACCTATATATATATCTAAATTCTAAAAAGTTAATAACAAGGTCACCTTAATGAATCAAACTGATTTTTCTGTTGATTACTACTACTACTACTACTACTATTCAGAATATAGTAATTCCATACGTTTTGGCCAGCCATTAGATTACTATTACGACGAATACGCTGTAAAAAAATTTATACAAATAAAACACATGAATATTTTTTTAGTTTATAAAGAACATTTGTTGAAATTTTGTATATATATATTCGTTATAGTTTTTCAGTTTTTTAAAATTAAAAAATTACCGGTAGGAAAGGTTTTCCATTTGTCACCAGAACCTGAAAAAATTAACAAATTATGTTAATAAAATCGGTAATAAAATTGATTCTAAACAAGTATTAGAACACTTGGAAATTAATTACATAGTTTATAGTTTGTATAAAAAAATAAATTTTTACCCTAGGTTGATTAGGTTTTGCGTAAGGTATGCGGGGTACATCCACATGAGAAAAATGATGATCATGAGCATTTATATTATCATTATCATCATAATATTCTGCATTGTCATCATAATCTTCATCATAGTATAATGGTTCCTCTGTTGAATTAGTATTAGCAGCACCAGGATTATTTACAACATCAGAGGAAGAGGAGGAAGAGGAGGAGGCAGAAGAAGAGGAAGAAGAAGGAAGAGAATTTCCATCACCGGCATTCCTTAAATTAGACTTTTGTGTCGAACTACTGCTGCTACTACTACTACTACTACTACTACTTAAAGTTCTACTTCTAAGTTCCTGTGGTTGATGTTGCTGTTGATGTTGCTGTTGATGTCGTATTTCATCTTCCTCATCATCCTCCATTGTAGATGATACAGGAGTTGGAGAAGATTTAAAAGATGTAGACTGAGTAGTTGATTTTGATTTTACATGTTCAACTTTCTTACTGTCTCTATTTGTTCTATCTCTGTATGGTATTTGAATACTTGGAGATTTGATTTGAATACTACTTGCATGTTGTTGTCTATCCGTGGTAGATGAAGCATAGTCATCCGATTCATCATAGTAATCATCGTATGCAGGGGGTTCATGTTGTTGTTGATGAATTTGGGATGGAGTTCGTAAAATAGTTTTCTGCTGTTGTTGCAGCCGGGTTGGTGGACGAGGAGATGAAGTAGATGTAGTAGAAACAATTACTCTTTTTAATGGTGTTGAAGATTGAATTAATGGTGAGGGTGTTGATGTTTGATAAACAATCGTTTTGGGACCAGAAGGGACTTTTCTTCCTTGTTGTTGTGTTGGACGATTATGTTGTACAAAATAGGATTGTGGTCTATGTTGAGAGTTATAACCCGAAGATACCAATGATGTCGGAGTTTGATGATAATATGTAAATGATGAGTATCCTTTACCATTCGAATTTGATTTGGGATTAATATTGACATTTGTTGCTGTTGATGAAGATGGAGAGGGTGGAATACGAGGTCTCGGACGAGGAGTTGTTGTAGTACTTGTCGTCGTAGAACTAGTAGTAGTAGTTGTTGTCGTTGTGGTTGTAGTTGGAGGGTTTGATGGTGAAAAATTTTCTTCTGGTTTTGCAGTTGTTACATGAGGTACATATAAATCTAAATTCAAATCATAAAACTGCTCAGCTTTTGAACAATCAACTTCATCTACTCTTTCACACACTCGAGTTTCTTGATCAAATACGGTTCCATTCAGGCATAAAAATTTTATATCTTGGACTTCATCTAAAGTAAAGAGAAAATAAAAATCAGGATTATTACGTGTATATATAGGTATGTATGTATTATATTAAATTCTGAGAAATATGCCACTCATAAAATATTCAGTACGTTCCATTCCCGTGTTGTAAATATACAAAATTTTAATGTTTTTTTTAATGATGACACACTCATTCAGTTTTCATTTTTCCAATCCCATCCAAGTTTTAATCCAATTGCAACAATCGTGTAGGAATATATATAACAATTTCCAAGTGTAAAGTTAATTTAGAAAAGTAACAATCATTCACTTATGGATTATCTTTTACATCGTATTATGTATATTTTGTGTCCGCAATATATAAAGTATCTATCATTTACACATATGAAATACACATCACCAGTAATTCAATATGATTAATACGATTGTGTAGTTATAGTACATCTTCATACCACCTTACAGCTCAATCACCTAAAAGGTAAGTTACGCTAATGCCCCACGCCAAACGTTAAATGCTTTCCCTCTCACCCTTTACTGTGTACAAAACTAAAACAACTCGATTCTTTTATATTTTAAATATTAAACAGAAATGTTATACTACTTGTACAGTTGAAATCTACAAATATTTACGAAACAGAAAGAAATTATAGCATTAATTTTGCACTAAAGTACTGCATAAAGTACTGTGTATTATTTATATGAATGAAGCACAAATACTTTAAAGACGCACAGCTCATCAAAAATCAAAAAGCGAAAGTAAAAACGTCAAGCTTTTGTAAGCGTATTCTTGAATGAAAGCCTTGTGTATTATAATATGTACTTTGTGCTGCATAAAAAACATAAAACAGTGTATTGTGGATATGTCTAACTGTGTTAACAGTGTCTAACTCCATTCATGCTTTAGAACAATAGAAAATCGAAAATAATTTTAATAATAATAATTATTATTATTATTACTAATTATATAATAACAAAACAATGATGGCAAACGAATATTATAAGTTTCATTATTTTGTTCGGCAAGCTCGTCTTCTTTTTTATTAAAATAGTTATTTATTCATGAATTGTACCTCAGATATAGGTAATTTGGTTCTTTCTATTCACTCGTCACAGTGTATGTAATATGTAACTCAAGAATTTGTCAGCATGATTAGATATTGAATGGAAATCAAGCACAAATTATTAAGTATATACAGCTATTGTATTTTAATTATTTTGTCATTAAAAATTATAATGTTCAAATACTGAAAAAAATGTGTTGCATATATTAGGACACGAATTACTTTGTAAAAATGATCCTGAAGCACTGATTCACAATTCTTAGATTACATCTACAGGTACTATTATTTATAAAGTAATTCACAGTCAAGAAATAGGCAATACAGAAACAAAAGAAGATGAGACAGGCTAATAAGTCGGTAAGATTATTACAAAAAAAAACAGAAAACCTCCTGTCGAAAGTTTCTTTTCATCATGTTCAGAAAACAAAAACAATGAAAACATATTAAAGTTCCTTTTCATATCGGAATTTCCAGTTAGTGAATGCTTTCATCACGATATTTTTCATTTTGTCCCAAAACAATAGAGGATATTTTTTTACTATAGAATACATAGTTACATGGACGATATTCCTTCTACTCAAAACTCAAAAAATTTCACCCCCATCACATGGGAGTCAAGTGTAGAATGTACTATGGCAAATAATACGATAGACGGCATTTTTTTTGACCGCTTTGATATGTAAAAAATAAAACGTCAAATGTTTTGTAAGTTGTAAATACATCGATACTATTGAGGCATTTTTTTGCATGAAAGTGTATGTAAACTTGATCTAAAATATTAGTAGAGTTCATGGGTTTTCGGACTTGTATGTACACATTTCGTGATGAAAGCAATAACAACTATTTCTGGTATAGGAATTTCCAAATGGTTTCTTCACATAGAGAAAAATAAATGTTTCTTTGTTTGTTAACATCGAATTTCAGTAATTCATAAAGTTCTCGTCTGTTGTTAGTTGTTAGTAAGCATTTTCCACAATATGCAGCAATATTCTGACTACTTTTTTTTAGTAAAGCACACATAATATACATCAACATGTACTATGTTGTGTACTACTGTTATTATTACTATTTTACAAACGCCAAAGAAAAAGAAGATTGTACCTTCCACTGAGGTATCTATATTCGAGTTCGGCATTTCATGGGAGTTATCGTGTTCTGTACACAGAAGTTTATATATACAAATATACATAGAATACAAAATACAAAGTACAAAGACAGATAAGAAAAAGGGTAGAAACAGAGAATAAAGAAAAAAATAGTACAAAATATTTACAAAGAAATTAATCAGTCAAGTAAAAAGGAAAATCAAATAGCAGTCAAGACAATAGACAATACAATGAAACTGCAAGTGGTTTACAAAGTTATATTAAATAGATATAAAAGAATCCATGTTATATACATAATACATACTGTACGTACTGATGTACAGGTTGGTTTTAGTATAATATGGTGATGTACAATGATCGAAAAACACATTATTTTGCAAATAATAACTATACTAATATTTACAATATACCTAAATGCACTTATAAGTTATACAAATCTTATATGGATTTAAATATCAATGTTTAAAATTATAAGCAAGTAAAATTAAGATCAAAACTTTTGCTCATATTGCGTTCTATAATTTTGCCAACTTTAAACAACGTTTGTTCAAGCAAATTCAAAATTATGCAAGTACAGACCATATCGCCGATTGTTTATTCTAGCAATATGTGTCTTCTAACAAGTAAATCTATAGCAAGGGAATAGAATATAAAACTCTGGAATCACAAAACTATCGCTGACATAATACGTAATACCTATAGAACATAGAACATCTTATATTATAGTGTATCACAGTATAGTAGATATGGAGAAAGTTTTGTATTTTCACTAAATAGTCTCACATGTGGATATGTACAATCTCTAGCACTGCACAGATTTTTAAATATATAATCTATTGTCATCTTTCGTTCACGACATTTACATACGATGCAACACTTCTATTATGCAATAATCAAAAGAATAGAGCACGCCTCTATTATCTGTATCAGGAGCTTTTGTTCGTTTATGAACATGAGATTAATACCAGGCAATGAATACTACAGAATGATGCATTGGATAGTTTTTTGATTTATGATAACACGTCCATGAAACATACCCTTAATTTATAATGTTTAATGAAGTAACGAGTCCCTCACAACTAATGAGTGTATGGAGTATTACTAATTATTCAACATTCCCCTCTCCTACCACATACGAAACCAGTGTAACCAAGCCTTAGCCTTAAACCCTGTTGCCTGCATACTTTTTTTTGCATATTTCAATTCAAATTTTCACGCTATTACCTTTAACACTCGAGCACAAAATAAAGCCATCAATGAAAGTAATTATAAATGCTGTAAAATATAAGTACAACAAGTAAATAATATGATAAATGTAAGAGCATTATTTGAAGAATCGTAGCATGTACCACAATAATATCACATATCACAAAGTATCACACATGACATGTTACTTTTATGTGTTAACTAAACGTTCAAATGATTAAATAAATCTACTATCTACTGTTGATGATATACAATACGTCTGCTCATTGACAATAAACTAAAAACCAAAAAAACAACAAACCATAAAGAGTTCAAGCTACAGAAAATGCAAAATTTTACATAAGAGAAGAGAAGACGCCCAGAAGTACAAATTTATGTATACACATTATACATGTGTAATGAGGACCATATCAAATTTAAAGTACACGACTCCTTACAAATTTTTAGAATAGATATGGCGAAAATACAATATAAATATATTTTTAATATAAACAAAATCGTTTAAAAGGCACAAGGTATCACAGGTTATATCATATATTATTCACCTTCTACGTACTTATGCGTTTCAGAAATGGAGTAATTGGGTAGTCGTGCAACATCAACTTCAACCCACATGATTTTAGTCAGGATGGCTCTACACTTTACATTCTTTCTTTATACTTTATACTGCTTGAGAAAGCACAAATGGCTACTATGTCTACATTTCACAGCGAGTGAGATAATATACATGGAGAATAAAATATTTGCATGCATGTTGTTACTGACAATTTTAATGTGTAAACATGTGTAAAACACATTCCTACATTATGAAGCACACTAATAAAAATATCTATAACTGCCATACATTACAATTGCAATTGAATTCAATAAGTATATTATGTAAATATGAACAAGTCATGCCTTTCAACCCCACGTACCGCCTTTCCATCTCTCTCTCTCTCTCTCTCACTCTTTCTCTCTCGTTCTGTGTTTTTTATGTTGGCCTTGTCATGTCATGTTATTTACCCGATTATACTCATGAAAATGAAAATAATAGCAGCTAATAATAGTAGTAGTTTGCTACTATATATTATTATGAAATTGATCCAACCACATGTAGCTAATATGTATGTTGTATGTATATATGTGTTTACCACCCATCTACTTATGTCTGTAAGATAAACATAAAAAGATGCAGTACCCTTAATAAGGAAAACAAGCAGTGATATTATAATAAGCTCTATAATATAAATATATTTTATTTCAAACATACGTATGTATCATATATTATCATCAGAGTTTAAATGTTTATCACCTATATTGAATATTATTGACTCTATTGACTCCTTACTTGTTACATGTTATGCACTAAACCTATTCAAACAACTATCAAGACTATCAACTATCAATTTAAAGACGCGAATAAATGAAAATGGAAAGTTTGTACAGGACGTACATATAATATGAATATATTCTCTGCTAGTCACTTGTATAGAGTACATATCTTACCTTATAACTTATATAAGTATAGTAATGAGTAAAAGAAAAAAAAGCAGTGAGTGAATTGTGTCGAATCGTTTTTATGCACACGCACATTACATATATATATAAATGTATAGACGCAGGGATAGCAGATAGAAAGAATACGACGATACGTTTGATTGTATCTCGAGAAAGGGCAGGGCCACAAAAGTGACCAACTTAATAATAATACGATATTGTACCTCCTCAACAATAACAGACCAATTACATATCTATCATTTTATCGAATCGGATTACCTTTAAAATATTACAGTAATGATTACATGATGTTATGTTATAGCTACTAATTTATAACGTGTTTATCCTCGCTAATGGGCTAACAGCTAACACTTTTATACGTCATCGTCTAATCTTCCGAATGAATCACACTCATAAACAAGGTACAATACATACAAAAGTTCTATTATAAATTATAATATGTGTAGTATGTAATATATATACATGTTGCATTACTTTTTTCCTGGTACAATAAAATAAATTACAGTAACTGCACCGAATATATTTTGCATTCATTATTGATTTTACTTTATCTGTATTCTGTATGCAGTATTGCGTATAAAGTATACCTAAAGACAAAACCTCACAGCAGTACTATTATCATGGTTATTTTATTATTAATCGGGTATAACACATCTTACACTTATATTTATACTCATATACACAGACATATATATATTTAACATTGGTCATCTGTAAAAATGTAGAAAATGTATCTAGATACATGTACTAATAAGCATGATTTTTATCTGCATGCTGTACTTTCTTTGTTATTACTACATACTACATACTCTGCTACTGATTCGTTATGAAATATAGCCTATAGGTGATAACAATTAAAGCGAACAGAACAGAAAACACAAACACATAAATTACAAGATAGAAACATAATATATAACAGGTATTCGTATCACAGTATCTATTTATGTCTTTTATTCCCCTGAATATCATTTGCATAAGTTGATCATCATATATATAAAAACCAATGCAAGTCTAAATAGTTTACTAGTGATGATTAATGGTAAGAAATAAAGAAATAGAGATATACACAAGCACGAGCCTGATTATGATGATGATAAGAGTCATTATAATTTTATATAGTGAAAGAAAGGAGAGCAAATTGACAGAAAAAGGTGCAGACAATATTATTATAATGTACTTACAACCTATAGTGTAAATTATATGTAGAGTATAGAAAGTATATCTGAATAATATACGTATTTATAAAAAATATAAAGATGTCAACAGATACTACGACAGCATAATATACGATCCATTCAATTCAATACAAAAAAACAGTGATACAGAAAAGGCTATACGTATAACTACATGAACGAATGAATGGAAATAAATTTCATGAATATGTAGATGACACCTTTATTCCTTGAGCACTCTGTAAAACTACTTTCATAAGCTGGAACTCGACGTACAGTTAGAGTACAGACGTTTTTTTTTATCGAAGCCGAGGTTTTTTCTGTACTGCTTCATACTATTCATAATTTATGTAATAAGAGACAAAAATTATGGTTTAAATTTATAGTTTATAATCTGAAACTAACAACAATTTAATGAAATATAGAGTTTTGTTGCTTGTTTCTGTGAAAACAAATTCAAAGAAAGTACACGACTATGTTGTAATGTATATTATACCATACATGTGAAATTTTGTACGACTAGCATGTATCTGATGAAATAAGCCATTCACAGGCATTTCATATCTAATTACTAATTGCTGAGGAAGCCCGGGGTGAAAGAAAATGTTTCAAAAAGCACAGGAATTTTGTACAGTCACATTCATTTATCATTGGCTCCTATAAGTTCTTCATGCGTATATATTATGCATAATATAAGAATACCACCTGTTTCATAAGAAATACGATATGCAGTACGGGTACAACACGTGGATTTTTCTAAGGTATTGTAATTCAGGTTGCTTAGAAAGGTTCTCAACAACAAAACCAATCGAAAAAAAATCCAAGCAAGCGTTTTTCATTTAGCAAAAAAAAGAAGTCATTAGCATCAAAGGATTCATTAATTAAATCCTCAAAGAGCAAGATCTCAACCAAAATTAAATTAACTCATGCAACTTTTAAAACCCGATCCATTTATCAAAAAATTGAAACCATGTCAGTCATTATGAGCGACATTTAATGGGACTGTAACTGATATAAAATTAAGTTATTTTTTCCTTTTGAGAGTTTTGTAGACATCCGAGAATTTTCAAGAAACCGAAACAAAGGTAGAAAAAAGGGATACTTTTTACTCTCGCTATTTTAATTGAAAAATTCAACTATCAAAAGTAATTCACTGATAATTCTGGAGTCAGTCCTGCATATTATAAACCGACGTGAAACTCTCTCTGAATTAAAAACAAAAAGTAAAATAAAAAGTTTTAAAGTTTTAGAACAAAAAAGTACAAAGACGTACGCTTTGCAATTTGCAATAATAATAGTTGCACTTTATTCGTGCAAAGTAAACAGCAAATAAATACACAATCTCTTCTATTGTGTTTACAACCATTTATATAAAAAGCTACATTATTGAACAATGGAACTATACTCAATCCAAATAATGGGCAACAAAGCATCGTAAAAGTATTCTACTGTTTAAAATCAACAGTATACCAATGTTGGATGGTGAGGTGCGCTTTCAGAAGAAAACAAAACATCTATGATTGATATTCTGGGATATTCCAATTCCCCACAAGATGTAATCTTGTTTTTATCATGACGAATGCAAATTTGAACAAGGAGAAAAGTAGTAGGTAATAATAACTTTTTTTTGTTTAAGAGTTTTATAAAACCTAATTCTGATTCAAAGGGTATGCATAAAAAGTTACATGGAGACAAAATATGAGCATTGAGCATCCTCTTAATGTGCTTCTCAAATCAGCGTCAATAGCAATAAAAAGTAAAAAGACCCTTCACACCTGTCAATCGTCAATAAAAAAAACAAAGATGAGCACAAACTAATAACAATAATAAGAACAAAGTATTCACGAATAAAATCATAACTGTCAAAGTCAGAGTCACAACTTGAAGTAGAAATGAATATGAGGAGCAAAGTATGCATTCATTTTTAATGGTCTACAGTATTGGTAATGAAATCAACGAAGCAATTCCAAAACAACACAAACAAAATAACAATTTGACGAAAAGAAAACATACCTAAATACATACTCAATCCACTATCTCCAATCACAGAAGAGCACAAGATACATATATAAATATTATAGGGAAAAGTTAACAACGATACACGATACACACAAGTATATATACAATATGTAACTGCACCAAACTGTGCGGTGCTACTTATAATACTAATGAAGATGAGATGTGAACAACTTTGTAGATTGTAGATATACATAAATGGGATTTGAGTGAAGAAGCTACCTTCAAAGAATAAATAAATAAATGTGAATAATTCAAACAAGAGTAGAAAGACGTGCCCAAGAGGTTATTATATACATAAGATGTGGACACAACAAACAACTGATGGAATACAGACAAACACATTATGAGATTTACATTAACTCCTTATACACAATGTACAGTGCACACAGAATATTATCAAAATGCACAAAACTTGCAGTATGGTTCATTGTTCACGCATCAAAAACCCATATTTCATAGAGAGTGGTCACCCCATAAATATATGAACGTGAACCTGACTAAAGCAGACAAAATCTAATTGTAACTATGTGCGATGTGCGAGTGTAACATCAAACTGGAATTTTTGTACACGTATTCTTCAACTAACTGAATGTCATCATCATATCTACGTCTATCTTATATACTATATCTATATGTCTATACTATCTGTAAAAGTGTGAGTGCATCTTCATTGTATTCCAAGCAAATCAATCCTCCAACAGTGCTTTGAGTCTAGTGGTACTCACTTTGTACTCTGTACAAAGGCAAGCTGTGTACAGTGTACAGTGCACAGTTCAAAGCAAAGGGAACGAAACGAAAGATTAAATGGAAAGAGCAAGAGTGAGAGAGAGAGAGAGAGACTCTTTTTACAACAAAAGACATCAATACAAATATCTGAATCGTGTAAAAAGTTAATAATGCAATGTATACATTGTACGTACAAAGTAAAAAAAAAAAGTGAAATTCTTCAAGAAAAACAATTCAGATGTTTCCATGATATGTATACAAGTTTCTTGTAGTCTATGTAATGAGTAATGAGCTTTAGGTCTACAAACAGCAAACTGTAAATTGTAAAGTAAAATGCAATACCAGAATTTTTGTAGATAATTTAAAAAGTATTAACAAAGAAACTAAACAAATTAAAAGTATACTATTCATATTTTGTATGCATTCATATTTCTTTGTATTCTATGGAGTAAAAACAATTATTACTGTTTTATAATGCTAAATATTCAATGCATGCTAAAAGTACATAAACTTCTTGTGTGTGTGTGTTGCACACACTATACATATACACTATACACATTACACATACAACATTTACGTATAATTACTGTAAGATCTGTTAAAATAGTACTGTGCATCTCAAATCTTCAATGAAAAGAATTACCTAAATGCACATCTCACATCTTTTTTACTTATTGACCGGAGGGCGAAGCCCGGAGGTCTTTTATGCGGAATCCCTCAAAATTTTACACACTTCGATTTATTAAATAAATCGTGAAAATATCCCTATTTTTTCCTGGGTAGGGACCCATAGAAAACATTTTACACACTTCGATTTATTCAAT
>JABASP010001575.1:0-27761 GCA_019776565.1 Sminthurinus signatus | reverse complement strand
ATAAAATGAAACAAGGGTAAATGGTGTCGCAGTTCACATTTCACATGTTAGTGTTTTACTTCACATAATGTTTCCCGTTAAGATTCGCGGTAGTAAAAGTGAGCAACTGTCATTATATTGCACATATTCTAAATTCAATACTCACCCAACCGAAAATGTGTTGCACAAAAACGACGTGTATTAAAAGTTAGGATTGGATGTAGAAATAAGTAATTCTATAGTTAAGCGTTCCAAAGAAACATAGAGATGAGATTTTTTCATTTCAGAAGTTGATTTGATATTTTTAAACTTCCGTGGAACTAAAGTATGTGAAAAATGAAACAACGTATACTTTTGCACCGTAGAAAACTCTGAGCAGATAAACACATGAAGTTTTAAAACAGTTTAGATTCCGCCTCGTCGGTAATAAAATGTAGGATTTGTATAAAAAAATTACTTTTTAAAAAAATACGAAGAGATTTGAAACTTAGAAATACTCCTATTGTAAAAATGCTCAGCACTACAATATCAAAAACATGTTCGATTTCAATGTACAATGTTCAGCACAATCTTTGTCGCTGTGGTGCGCAACTCATTTTCAATTCTGGTATAATGTACATTTATAACACGCAAAAATCTTTGAGAGAAAAAAAGTCTTGCATTTTTCAATTAAATGGGATACGATTTGTAATTTTTGTGCTTTGACCTGGCCTTTATTTCATGTTTTTGTAGTATTCTTCCGTTCTACATTGTACATTATGCAGTGCACACCTCAACTTACACCAAATACAATGTACAATGAATCTTTACAATAGGAAAAGTGTACTTTGTGTAAAACAACAGGGTGAACCGCAAACTATAAAAGGAAAAGTGTAGAACACGACAATGAGCAATGAACCAACTACTTGCCAAAAAGACATCAATCAAATCAGAGTAGTAAAATGGAAACAAGATCAAGCAGATATTTGCAACTACTGTTCTTATATTCATGTATAGAAGTATACTGTGTTGCATACCATACACCTATATATCCGTCATTTTTCTCGAATAGAAAACAACAAAGGTCAGGCCTCTTGGAAAAGCGACTCATTTTTTTGTTTTTTTGAATCGTTTTTTTGCTTTTCTTTCTCTTCTCCCAGGTTTTTTTTGGTAAACCAATAGTAATTGAAAATAAAAATGGTGTTTCTCACATTTCACTTATACACATAAAGTACAATTTCCCAGGTACGAAGTGTATGCTGTACCTTTGCGCATAAGAAAATGGCACTTCACCCGCTGTACTTAGCACCCAAATACAAAATGTAGGGAATACTTTGTATAAACAATTCATGTTTATACCAACTCCTGATCACACACACTAATAAATCAGACGACTATTCTTTCGCAGTCATTTCTTTTGCACACTTTTACATTCCATAACTACCAACGATTCTCACATTCGTTTATGAGGAAATTTTCTCCCTCCTTTCCATTCTTTTTTTATATTTCTTTGTCGGCTTCACTACACATTTTTGGTTCCGGGATTTTATGCTGCCAAATGTTTAAGGGACTAAATTCTCGACAGGTAAAACTCTCCTGGATAAAACCTATTTTCGCGGTGCAAAATAAAACTTAGGGGAACACATCCCATAATATATATTGTAGATTATAATTGATGATATTGATACTTAATAATATTATCTATAGATAAACATTTACCATTTACATACATGCAAAGAATATAACAATATTAAAACAAATAGTTATTTAACTTAATATTTCTAATACATAATACAAATATCGTATATGACAGATAAGCGGGGATGAATTAATTTCTCATGCTCAAATACATGAATCGATATGCCACCCAGAACCAGAAAAAAAAGACAAATGGTCTTTAACACCAATATTCTTCCACTTCCAATTTGTCGTTCATATCATCGATTAAGCTCCAGTTGTTTCCACATCCCATCTAAATGTATATCTACTCATGTGCCTACATTTCTATCAGGCTGTGCAAATTGTCGATTTGAATTGTCGTGTTTACTCGATATAATCCAAAATATTAGGTTCCCGCACATTATGTTTTATCCCATGTACTCTGTACACTGTACACCATAAAAACTCAGTAAAGAAGCAATCCAATAAAATCTTCAATGTCAAGTTATGATGGGTTTTATGTATCTGGTATCTACATTCTGTACGCATATCATTTCAGTTTGTATAGGAAACAACTAGAAAAGAACAGTGTTACCAAAAGAAGGAAGACATATCCCAAAAAATGAAATGATATTAGATGTTATCAGGAATGTGAGGCAATTATTTATCTGCATGAGACTTTGTTTTCATAAAAAAAGCATATTCCTATTGCTCATATTTTTTGTTTATGTCTATCACAAATACAGTTTACACATACGAAACATAAATACATCTAGCAAGTTCTATACAAACACACACAGAAATATACACAAGCTGCTTTCACTTTTTCTATTGCTACTATACCCTTTTCTATTTCTACTACACTGGAATCATCGTTACAATGAATGAATTTTGCCAATTTTCTTGTCAGTGTCATCATCTCATATTTGAGCAACGACTAGTCAATAGTCAATATCGTACTCATGTGTACATAATATACAAAATATGCAACACACACAGCTTACTGTGAAAGCATTTCTATTGTACAGTTTCACAACCATAATAATCGACACAAAGAAATAAATGCCAAAGGGAACAAATACAAATATACACAACACCTTGCTGCACTGACTATAATACAAATGTAATAATTGAAAATGAAAATGTAAATTACCCCATTCTGAAATATGTAGTAAACAACATTCAAGTTCTGTACTTGCACCGTATTTTCGTACAGTATTTGGTTTTAGACATTTTTAAAAACCCCTCATATTGAATATTCTTGAGTCATGAGCAACACCAATTATTTACTATTTTAGTCTAGCAAACTCCATTGAATCACCACATAAGATTCTGAGCTGGCTAGGAATAACGTGAATTTAGTTCATTTCAATCATCATGAAGGAATAAAGTATTTGTAAAAGGAGCATATTTGTATCTAATGTAGTTTGTGTGTGTTTAGTATGTACTATGTAGAGTTTGGATTTGACACTGCATTTTCAAATTACATGGTTGTGACACATTTGCACCGAGATTCGAAACTTGTTTTAAAAAATACAAGTAAGAGAAAGTAAACAACATGGAGACTACATCCTTGCATAGATACATTGACACAAATCATATTGCCACTTTCAAAAGATGAGCTGACACAGAGTTGCATAAAATGGAATAGTTCCAAATTAACTTCCACATCCTCCAACTGGTTCAAAGCTGCATGTACATAATACACGTATGTGAGTAGTTTCGTGTGTAAAAAAAAAGATATAATAAAGTACACAAACGTGTAAGTAGAAGAAAAAGGGGAATCTGCAAAATTTCTGTACGACTGTTTGAACTTGAATATTGACGTGAGTCTTCTGAGTGAATGAAAAGGAAGAGGAAAATGCAAAGAATTTCTGTCTTGAAAAATCTATCCTCTGTTGACTTTACATTGAACTTTTCCCTAGATCCTACAGATGTAGAAATGGAATGCCATTCGCTTGAAATCTTGTTGGAAATCATCAACTTGCAACTCGCAAAGCGTAAAATTAAAAGTTGGGATATTTACTTAGATGGAAAGTTTGGGGATGTAGCGATGAACAGAAAAAGTAAAGTTTGGGCTTTACCATTACCATTGCCACTGATCATTTTACATTTAAATTTACATTTAGATTTGTGGTTGCAAATTGAAAACCAAAAACCGAAAACTAACCCAAGTCTTGTGTATATATATATGTATAAACTATAAACATAGGTACTTTACAGAAGGATAAATCAGAATACATACTTTTCGATGTAGGCTACATAACATCTATGGTATCTCTAGTTTCTATTTGTATACACTATACCCTGATAACTTGAAACTGAACCATATTTACATAATGCATATGGCTTGAGGGACTAAATTACAAATATACATTATTTTCTAGTGATGCTCATCTTTACTTATATAACATATTGCTTCATGTTTATTTGTACTGTCTGTACGAGTTCTACTTTTGTACTTTATACTTTATCTGGCCTTTACAAATGGAGGTTTTTCTGCATATTTTAAAACAACTTTGTGGCAAATTTATGCCACCATGAAAATAGTTGAACATTGAACATGGTTGATTTTACCAAAAGATTACAGCTTTGGATTACTCAACCTTCCTGATTCAAATTCGGATCAATAACTATCATTCGTTTTCCAATATAGTTAAAAGATGAATAGTTACATTTAAAAGTTTTTTTTTTTTCAAATTTATTCATTTTTTTTACTGGGAATTAAAATACATCATTACCAAAAAGAATCAGGAATGTAACAGTAAAAAGGCGTGGCTAAAATCTAATAACTCTTGTACGTAAATGGCTTTTCGATAAATTATTCCAAACCATGATGCTGCTGCTCGTACCACATGTATAGTGTATACTCTACAGTGTACAGTGTACATCCTGTGGCCACGACTCAATTCTAAATTCCAGGAATAAAGTTCTCAGATTAAATTATTTGACTTCCGTTTGAGAATGATGAAGAATAAATTTAATATCTTAATGCTTCAAAAACTAGGATTGAGTGAAAATGCCTCCTTCCACACCATTTATCTTTTTCAGGGAGCAAAGCCGAGCATTGCTTGTCTTTTGCCTTGTGTCTACAGTCTACACGTGTCTCAATAAATGCGCTTCGCACCAACTATTAAACTACAGCTTTAGCCATCTAGCCCTCATTTTATACCCTGGTTAATTATGCCATCTAGCGGACTAATTGTAAACTAGTTTGTGGCTCCATATAGTCGTCCAGTTTTTAATTAGTTTTCTTGTACTAAGAATATGAAAGTTACTAGTTTTTGTAACAATGGATGGACCTGATACCACATTTTTTAGAGTCAGCTTCGCTTCCGGAGTGTACTGCACAGCACTGGATTTATTCTTTTGAGGCGATACCAAATCCGTCCCAAAGTGAGGATTTTTGAATTTATTGCTCTTCTTTTAAGTTTTACATTTTGCAAAGTCATGAAAGACATGGCTTCGTTTGAAATAATTTTGCAACCAATCTTTATGTCTATGCGGAGTGTATAGTGTACAGCACGTTGGAATAACTTCACTACCTCCCAAAAGCTAGCATATGTATGAGTGGATAATTCTACAGAGAAAAGTGAGTAAAGTACATCCATTGGGAGGTTCTTGTTCTTCTTCGTCTTCTTCTTCATTTTCATTTTCATCTTCATCTGTATCTTGTTTCGAGAAACGAAATGGCTTTGGAACATGTAATCTTAAACCTTTTACTAGCTCTGCATAATATTTATGAAGAGAATATTAGATGGATACATTAGTACATGCTAAATGTGTTGTACTCCTGTATACATGTATATATAGAATCTATGTACACCCACATCCCACATGGAAAACTTTCCGTGATCCATTCCGTTATTTTAAAGGCTGAATACTGAATACCAAATACTTGAGACTAAAACCATAGAATATACAGTGTATAATAATATGAACCATTTCAAACGGAGAGAACATACGCTAATTATACTTTGAAATGTATATCTTCCTAGTTTTAAGCCAACTGAAGAGTAAGAGTAAGAGGACGAGAAACGGAGAGAGAAAGAGTAGAAAAAAGATGATAGGAAGAGATAAAGAGCAATTAAGACCATTTTTCCTTCCTCTCTTGTCCTTCATTTGTCTATATTACTCTTTGTGAAAAAAGTAAAAAGTAATGTACGGAAACTGGCTACATTTTGCAGTTATGTAATAATATCTTTTTTCAGTATCATTTCTACAATGAACAATGAACGCAATGTGTGAGGAGTGAAGAGTATCTAGCTAGGTAAGAGATAATAGATAATAGAAGGTGGTGTATCTTCTTATTTTACTACGACTATGAATATGAATGTGATAGTCAACTCAGAATGTCCATGCCATTGTTAATGTCACTGTCCTTCTGTGTTCCATATTCAAATTTTCCAGAATAAAAGTCCTCTAAAATTGGGAACAATGTAAGAAAAATATCCTAGTTATTTTTCTCTAAAATAAGCCAAAATAAAAAACATTTATTTTGCCAAGAGAGCCAAAAGCTTTCTAAAACAGAAAAAGTAGTGTTTGTATTTTGTGTAAGTACTGACGGTCTGGGGGAAAGCTAAGAATATTCTGCGTACTATCAGTACTTTGCTTTACTTTCCTCGAAGCAATTGAACTGATCTCTATTTCTGTTGGCTTTCTTTGTCTTTTCTCTAGACTCTAGAGTATATAGAGTCTAGAGTCTAGAGTCTAGAGTCCATCCATTGTTTCAACTCAATTAGCCAAAAAGAACTCCCTGTCTCTTCCCATTTGTTCACACGGAAGCATGAAAGAAATACATTGTACATTTTACATACAAACGTACATTATATTTGAGTCTGGAGATTCTAGATTGTAGATGCTTGGAGCTATTATCCTTTTTCTCTCCTATATATAGGTTTATTTTCCTTGTATAGTATAGATGCAGATACGTATACATACACTCTATTTGTTCGTTCGTTCTAGCTCAAAGGCAAGAACGGACAAAGACAAGGAGTAGGGAAAGGCATGGGAAAGTAGAAGAACGGCTCGACTAAATACCCTCATTACAGACAATTAGGTAGTGACAACCCGCTTTTCCTCTCCCTTCTCTTTCCACCTATTACAAGATAAAGAAGCAATAAAAACAAAAAAAAGACTGTAGTCTAGAATTTTACCACTGTATCGTTTTACCATTTAGTTCCCTTGTTCCAAAAATTCTAAAGGAATGTTCTCCTAAAAGCTTGTGTATAAAGTCCATTTTGCTTCTTCCCCAATATTAAGTTTACTTGGCTGTTTAAACTTGTCTTTTAAGTTTTTGAAATCTTTCAGCACATTACGTAATCGTAGCAATTCAGAGTATTTTATACTCTGTGCATTCTACATCATCCGTGATTGAAACAAGTAAAAGTAAACACATGTAAAAAATGCTGAAGAATGAAAAATGAAGAATCAAGAATAAAGAACAATTTCCCGTGAAAAGGAAGGCATTTAACAATTATTACAACATTTCCAACTCATGGAATGCGGAACGGAAAGCGAGGATAAATTGAAAAGTGGAAATTTACACGGTCCATGAATGCTTTCCTCAGTAGACTGAAGGAGGGAGAAAAAAAGAGCATAAAATTAACTGGAACGGTTTCGCAGGATTTGGCAGAGAATTTGAAAAGATTCTTGATTTTTCACCGAATGAAAAACTAAAAAAGCTTTTCCCAAGGTACACTTTTCTTATTTACACTGTGTTTGTGTTTTCTATGCTTTTTCATTGAATTGAGTTGAATTACACATGAGCGGATTGTATATTATTTTACATTGCAACTTTGCCCGGCCTTCACGCTGAGCATGTTTACTTTGTTTGCATTTTTTTTTATATTTTCCTCGCTTTACGTACATATGTATGTATGTATACAATATTTTGGTACTTGAGGAAAAACGTTTGAATGCAGATCCTCCTTTGTAGACCCTAAAAGTACACGCGGATGAAACATCAAAGAACGTAGGAGTGTGGATTTATTTATTTATTATTTATGTGCATTTTGCATTTTGCATCACTTTCATATCATGTAGATGGGATAAACGTTGTATGGACGAATCGTCACAGTAGTGCAGTATACATAATACATAATACTTCCATCGTACAAAAGTGTAACTAGTGCAAGTATTGTGTGGTAGAAAAAGTGGTTGATGGTTGTACTATTATTATGTCTTGCGTATAATAAAATAATCTTATAACCTCTTTTGATGACCCGACGTGTCTTGTGCCAAGTTGATGAGTTTTTTATCCCGACCAGCTGCAATGCTCATGGCCGGTAAGGAGCTGCGGAGAAGTCCGAAATGATAATTGGTGAACATTGTGGATGGGGATGTATTTATTTATTTCCCTACTGAGGAATCTTTATCTATCTCTTTATTATCAGCAATTTCAATTGAAGCACAACTCTAGCTTTTCGCTGCGGTACTCTAGTACTCCAACTACCGCAACTACTTGGACTCGAATATTTTCTTTTGCAGCAAAATCATCAGAATAGTCTTTTCTTTCTCTATTCATCAAGATCAAGATTCAAGATGCTTCTGACTGCTGACAAACGTCGTGGATGAAAACGTATACATGGATCATGGATATTTTGGTGCACATAATCAAACACTGAGAAATCTTATCGTAGGTAGGTCCATCCATTCAATTGAAGATCGGATTGAGGACAGGCAGAAGGCAGACGAGCACAATGAGTACTATGAGTACGACGAACGCGAGTAAAAGTATACAAGTTGAGGAATGTAAAACCGAGAGGAAATTCGCATTTGTTTACTTATTTATTTATTTGTGTATTTTATACAAGGATTTAAACTGCAAAGTACATACTACGTAGTACAAGTACGACCGAGGATACACGTAGCTGTAAATGTAAATGTGGATAAGGTGGAGTTGTAGGTAAAATCCCCAGAAACATATGAAGAACAACGTTTATATATTTTATACACAATTCCTGCAGAATTCAACATGAGACGATACGGTGATATCGTCAGTACAGTACAGTCCATGCTTTTCTCAACACGGGAGAGCATGTTTTTTTCCGGCGATTCCGATTTTTATACAAGTACATGTAGATCAGGGCCTCCTTGGAGTTGGAGATGGAATTGGAATTAAAGATACACTTGAAGTAGGAGTTGGAGTTGGAGTTACAACCTAACATATGACAACACGTTATTTGACGAGTACAAATACACATATCTTATGCACATTCTACTTTTTCCTCGCCTCATCTGGAATAGAGTTTCGTAGCTGGAGTGAGTAAATTTAGATGGTAGATGGTTGAATATGAAACGAGAAGAAGATTTTTTTTTCCTCAAAAGTTCTATATTCGTCTTGCTATTTTTTACAATCCGTGCACCTTTTTTTTCTTCCTCTTGATCTCACATTTGACTTTGAATTTTAACTTGTGTTTTAAAGGTTTTTCCTTTTTCCTTTTCCTGCTTCTCTTCAACCATGAGCCATGAACCATGGGAATATTTTCACATGGCAAATGGTATGGTAAATACGAAGGAAAAAAAAGAAAAAGAAAAAGAGGGAAGGAGGAGGGGTAACGCGAAAAAACAAAAACGTGAACACAAGTATCACTCTACTGTAAAGATCTTCTTCTTTTTCCTGCTATAACATACATGTATTATTCTTCCTTTTCTTTTCTCTTTGTTGCTGCTGATTCCTTACGAAATCCTCCTTTCCCCATATAGTGAAACAAAGTAGTGAACCAAAGTCCAACAAACTTATCCACAACTTATCCATGATACCATCATATTTGTTTTGTTACTGACTTTGAAAGTTTATTTTGGTATTTTGTATTTTGATTTTGATATCGCTGTACACAAGATACATAAGATACTAGTATGATGGATCGTTTGTAAAAGATCCAACTTTGGAAGAGGAAAACTTTTAGCACGTCCAATATATCTAAATTACATTTCACACAAACATAAGTTGTATTTTATCTGTATTTGTAAAGTTTCTTTCATCAATGTAGCTCAAATCTTCACAGTTACATTTTATGCCAGAATAGTTTTATTTTTATCATGTCCTGATTGGTAAATGTAATTAATAATCAATAATCAATCAGGTATAACACACATGATGCTTTTATTGTTTGTATACATAATAATAATAATATTATGTTAGTACTCCATGTTTATTTTTAGCAAATACACAAAAAGCATGAAATGGGATATCACTGCAAGTTTCTTGGTTTTTAATCAAATGGATTAGTTTGGATTAGCTTATTTGTTGTTTGTGTTAGTTAAATTTTAGTTAGTTTAAAAAACCGCATCCCCGCATTTGGATACGGCTAGTTAATTTCCGAGCATTTTAGTCCCATTAGTACATGATTAAATTAGTAACACTCGTTTTTGATTCAAGCTTTCACACACGGTACTTACGACGGTAATTTTAAAATAGGAGACGTGATCTGCCAAGTTAACCATTTAAAATGGACTGAGAGAAGAGTAGAATAAAGAGAGAAAACTGCATTATCCAATTCGATGAATATTATCCAACTGTTTGATTTCCTTCTTTCCTCCCTTCTCCTTTTTTTAACTTTTTACTTTTTACACTTGTGTGCGTGTGTACGTAACTTTTAATTTAACTTCCATTTCAACTTCCAGCCATATTTAACTTTGTGACTGAAGAATGAGAATTAGAATAATGAGCGGGAGAATTTAACCATGTGCGTTGCATATAGTCATTTTATTTACTTTGATAATTCAGTTGACAATGGATAATAACCAATAATCAACAGCTTAAAAAACACAGATCACTATCACTGAACATTCGGATATTGATTTTCATAAAATGCACATGCATCAAGTTTTTATGTTATCAACACCATTGAAATTTGAAATGGCCTGGAATGAATAACTAAGGATTCGTTACATTTTCCATGTATCACTCCACTTTTTTTCACAACTTACAGAAAACAACCACCTAGCTTTCTTCTCTTTTTGTGTAACTTGTAAAACACTCTGATAAAATCTGATGGATTTTATCATCCCTTAATTATATTTGACACCAACCACACTGGATTCTGGATTCACTTTCCAAGGCCATACAACCCATCACAAATGAGAAGCAAAACAACTAATATGACAACTTTTTTATAATCAGCAAAACAAAACTAATCTTGATTTATTGAACACATGATTTTAAAGTCTTCCGGAAAATTGAAAAATTTCCGTTTCTATAAACAACACAGAAAAAAAGCAAGTTTGTCAAATTTCGGCCACACAATAATAATATTTTCTCTTGTATCACGTTACTTTTTCCTTGTGCTTTTGTTATTTATATAGTGATCAAAAACAGGTACACAAAATGTTGAAAAAGTGTCTATTTTTTCACTGATTTTAAAACCTTTTTGTATTTTCTACTCTTCCCATTGCCCTGGGATTTGAATAGACATAACCTGTATTAACAAAGACTTTGTACATCTTTATGGGTATTCCGGGTATTTTAAAACACATTCCATTTGATTTTGGCTTCACTTCAGTGATCATCACGTCAAACTACAGTTTAGATTCTATTATATCTATCTTGAGCTTTGATGGCACTGCCACAGCTATATTTCATGTACTTGTGGGTTTGGGTTTGGTTTATTTATTTTTTATAGAGTTGGAGAAAAATGAGATGAGTTGGTTGGTGTACACTGAACATTGAACATTGAACATGTACATGGGCAAACTGTACAAATTTATTATATTCTGTCTTCCATTCTCACGTACAACAGCATACTGTCCGTCCTGGATCTATCTATGTAATCCTGTCGTCACGTACAAAGTGAAGACTGTTGACTTTTGAGACAATCGGAAATGAAAACTATCCGACTCCGAAAAATCACGACAAGAAGTAAGAGCAGATGAAAAAGAAGAACTACACGTATCTACGTGATAACAATAGTAATGATGATATTCACTTTCTCCCCTGGATACACCAACACACACCATTCATCCCTATTCCAAACTTTTCATGTTGTAGAAGTAAGTAAAGATAAATAGAGTTGATTTTTGGTTTGAGTTTGATTTTGATTTTGGTGTTGATCGGAGCACAGAATCAACACAAATCGTACCATGTCTTTCTCCATGAGAGACGTTCCAGTTCCAGGAGTATCCGTTATTGATATTGGTATCGGTATAGGCAAAGGGATACATTACAAAGTCAGTGAATGTGCTTGATTATCTTTTTCAAAGTAGTGTTGTATTGTCTTGTCAAAGAACGTGCACTGCATCAAGCACCAAAGGACAATCCTTTGGTTCAACTCACTCATTCACTCACTCACCACTGCCTCAACTCAACTCAACTCGCCTTGACTGACTGACTGACTGAGGTGAGTCAGGCCAAAAGTGGGAAAGGAAACGGAAAAAGAGAACTACCCGCGTTGCTATTACTCGTACTCCTTACTCCATACTCCGTACTCATACTCACACTCGTACACGTACAGTTATAAGCTCACCAGTTTACTTTGCTCCTACGACTACCGACTAGTGTGTACTGAGTAGTCATATTGTACAGCAAGAAAAAAGAGAGGGAGTGAACCCAATTGCAAAAGCACACCATACACTATACACTGTGCACGTCTACGGCGATACTGTGCCGCGGTTGGTTTACTTACTTTCCTCTATATTGTATAACCATTACTCTTTTCTCCCTCTCTTTTTCTTGCACAAAAACTCTCATTTTCTCTCTCTCTCTCTTTCTCGCTTTCTGTTACTCTCATAGTTTCATAGTTTTAACCATGTAAAACGTCGAATTCAAATACCATAATATTACACAGTGTAAGTGGAATAACATTCCTTGAAAGAATAATATGGGGCGAGCTTCTGGCGGCAGTGTTTTTTGTACTCCGATGTGCTATAACAGCTGTGCCCAACATAACAACATAACGGCACACTGCTCACTACTCACCGTTTTAAAACTCAAAGGAGCTGTGGACTCCTCCAACTCCAACTCAAAACACATGTGCTAAAAAATAACAGGCAGGTCGGTCCAATATTTGGTGACATATTTGCCCAGTCTACACTGTGTACATTGTACATGCACTGCTTACGCCTAACAAGTCAAGTATGCATGATCGTCAATAACTCATGTGCTCCAATGTAACCTACCTGCTTCCCTCTACATACATGTCACCATACTAAGTATCATTATACCACTTGCCCTTTCCCTATAATACATATTTTATCACAAGTATTAGATACAAAAAGAAAAGTGGAGTTTCAAGTTGGTCTAATCGGGAGTACCACCCAAGTTTGTAATTATAGATGTGTGGTGTGTACAGTGTACAGTGTACACCGAGCGTAGAGTGTTGTGCATACTTATAAACAAAAGGAAAAGACGGAGCTGAATAGAATATAAAATATAGATGAAATACATATGTTGGGACTTTGTTTCAGAAATACGGATAGCCGATAGCCGATAAACATATGTAGGTATGTGTACATAGGTATAAGTGTACATTTACATATTTTTTATCAATACATGTACTCCGTAGATTGTACATTGTACATGGCTAGCTAGCTCAGGTAGCGTGATACCCCTTCAAATGCTTTGGCGTAGTGTAGCAGCTTGGACAAGTACGTGGGTAACGGGACGGTGAAAGTAGAGTGAACAGTTGAGGACGGTGAGGGAAAACTAAAGAAGGTAGAGAAGCACTCATGTACGCTCTTGTTATTTCTTCGCGTCAGTTGCCTTTTTGCCTGGTCTCCTCTGTATTTTTTCTCAAACTTTGATGTGTCCTGCATACTTAAAATGCTTTTACTATCTACCCTGTACACTGTACACAGTACAATGTATAATGTACACACAAGGCAGAAACAACAAGACAAGAAGCAGAGTATTTTCATTTTCTACTAAAGGCATACCTATACATTTCAAAGTTCAACATAGATAGGTTAGAGGTTACTTTTAATGTAAAAATCATCATCCGCATCCCATGTATACTGTGTACATATAATGTATTATATATTTGTATTTGTATTTGGAATTCCAATAAGAGTATAAACTTTTAAATGAAAATACGTCAAAGAATCCAAGATTTCTTTTTGTTCATTTTTTCAAAAACATCAGGTCTTTGATTCCTCCGGATCCATATTTATATCCATGTTCCGCAAAAACTGTACGTTAGTATAGTTTCAATAGTAAACGATGGCTGTATACATTATACATTGTAAATACATGTAGCTTGACAAACTGAATCTTTCCTCATCTCTCCTTCCATTGCTCCTTTGCATACTAATGAGGTTTTAACATGGACTTGGTTCTTTTTAAAGAATCATTTATATTATTTTCACGTTGTCAACTATTTGAATTTAATTCTAGTGTAATTATTCCATTCAATATCAAAGCTCGGATATTGATATCGACTATCGACTATGAAATCGATAGCTAGCAAGCAATCACTACCTTTTGTTTACGCTTAAGCAGTTTAATCGGAATCTCAATTCCGAACTGTTCTACAGAGATGAGACCATATAAATCCCTTTCTTGGCTTCATATACATATAAATCCCATTTTTTACCCCCATGTAACTTTCATGGACAAAATACTGAACCCTGAGGACGGAAACACGAAAGTAAGAGCAAAGATGTTGAAACAATATAAATAGTACACAGGTATTTTTAAGTTACCAACAGAAAACTGAAATTCTGGAACTTTGCACCTGTACATAGGTGGATAGATAGATAGATAGATGTACAATGTTCAGTGTACACTGTACACTGTACACTGTACATATTCTCGACGAATTGCCGCATAAAACAACAGCATAATATAATATGTAGGAATATTGTGGAAAAATTGTAGTACATTCATATGGATACAAAGCATTTATATATGTATCCATCTAAATATATAATATACATTGTAGGTATACATAATGGAATTTACAATGTAATAGACGATACGATAGAATACTACGTTACCTGTTTACTTTTACGCAACGCGCAAGCTTGACTTGTCATCTAGCCTATGTACTATTTACAATGTACATTATACATCGGCATGGTGTATAGGACATAGTCATCTAAAAGTATCTGTACAGTTTGTATATGGACCATTTTAAATTTTTCCATATTTTGAAATATACCCATTTCTCTATTCCGCACTTAATGTACCTATACGCGGTACATGGTACATAGACTATTCTAAAATTTCCCTCTTGGGGAAGACAGGTGAACATTGAACACGGATGGTGAAAGTGAAAAGTAGAAAAATGAGACAGTGTCTAATCATCCTTTGCAGCGGTCTTATGTCTTATACCAACGCAGGGAGAGTCAGGTATTCACTGCAGTCAATTTCATGTTTCATGTGTCCTTTTTCATGAGCATGTAGTGTAAAAATACGTATATCTGTGATCTGTGCTACTGTATATTGTATATTGTTATGTATCGGCATCCACTTTTTACAGCACAAGCTGCTACAAGCTCCATTTGACTGTATACTATATATTGTATCGTAGTTGTCTCAAGTAGTTGAAAATTGAAGCAATGAACATTGACAAAGTTTCAGGAAGGTTACGAGCAACCAGCGACAAGCGATTTTGTACAACTATGTCTCATAACAACCAGAATTTTAGTTATCCATACCTTGTACAATGTACTTCATACTTCATTTTATTACTGGGATTATAACCATGCCATACTTTTCGTCAACTGCATGTACATTGTACATTGTAAATATGTATTGTGTATCTTACACTTTATAGACTAAATGAGGAAACATGGAAAAATGTACAATGTACAATACACTTGAGGACTCGACAGCTAAATTGCACATGCGGACCTCCTGCACGTGCTCATACCTATACACAACACAAAATACAAAATACAATGAGTATACTTCTATTGTAGGAAATAGTACGCAAAACTAAATATGACCAACATCTCCGTAGATATTTGGAATAGCCGAGCATCAGATTAAATGGAACAGTACTTTCGCTACATACATCTTTACTATTAAAACAAAATTGGAGAAAGGTTCATTGATTTTCATTCCGTCACTGTCTACATTTTAATTTAAAACATGAGCGGAAATAATTAGTATAAAATTATAGTAAAGCTAATTGTATGGTTTATAAGCTCGTGTTTAAAAGTAATCAAGTCCTATAAAAAATTACAGGCATGTCCTCCATACTCCATTCTCTACTGCTCGGTACTCTTGCCTACACTGAAAATATAATGGACTAATAAACATAACTCGAAAAGTTATGCGTGAGCCATGTGAATACGCTTATGCAGCTAACTTGTAGCATTTATTGCTAAACATAAAAGCACATGGCATTCCAAACTGTTACAGCATGTTGATTTTCAAATGTTGCTTTCATTTCAATGTTTTCAGTAGTGTTTCATTAAAAATATCTCTAAGCTAGCTGCTTATACGTATGCATAAATGCGTATGTGTAATGTAAGATTCCGTCTTATTTTTAACTATGGCTTGAAGTATAAACTTTAAAGAAACTTTAAATACTTGAGTTACAATAAATTTTAGTAGGATTTAAATTTACGAATAAGCAGATTTCCATGAATGGATTTAACTTGAATAAACTTTCAAACTTTTTGTCCCTCTTCCCTCTTCCATAAAACAAATCATCTTCCAAAATGTCATAGTTTTTGTTTTTCATACGAACAATTCTAATCTCGTATCAATGAAAACTGCTCGAGACTCGGGACATTCAAAGCTTAATTCAAATGGGAAGAAGGAATGATCAGGATACAAATAGGAATGAAATCCTCCTATAACTTCTAATTTACTGATGACACATGGACAGATTCCTCTTTATTTTCATCAAAAATGACATGTGAAAAACTTAACTCCCCAAACAAGTACTACAATGTATAGCTTTGTTGGAATTTTGTTGCACAATCTGTACCTACAAAAACCCTTGTTTTTCTTTTAAAATATATTTCTGAGGAAAGGTAAGTATGTTTTATGATTTTACGCCGTGCGTCATCTTAAACGGACAGATTTCTCAGAAAAAATTTCAACAAAGGTAACTCAAGTAATAAGGAAATATTTTTAGAAAAACGTCAAGTACTCAGAAATGTATAAGTACATTTTACATTTACATAGTTTGATCCTTCTTATTTTTAACACAAACAGTACTGTACATTGTACACAGACGAGATTATAAAGTGGGCTGAAGTATCTATGACATGTAAAAGTACAAAATGTATATTGTACATACATTTTTTCTTCACATTAATATCTTGCTGTTACATAGATAAATTCTAAAGAACCAGGAAAGAAGGAAAGAAGTTTAATATCTAAAAGAGTTAGTGTTGAGAGTGTTGAGTGTTGAGTTTATTTGCAATGTAGAATGTTGTGTAAGAATTACCGTTTTCGAGATAAGAACAATACGACGCCACACAATTTTTACGCTCCCAGTTCCCAGTTCTCAGTCTCACACAGTGCCCATTTGATATTTGTTTATGTAATCTCTTTCGTTTCATTCCATTCCTCTTTCTCTCCTCCTTGTTTACTTACTTGCAGTAGCTCTTCAAGAACCTAGAAGAATTGAGAGGGTTGGACCAAAGAAATAAGACAATGAATGTGAATGTTGAATGTTAAATATTGAATGCAGTCCAATTTAAATGTAATGTTGAAGAGAGAGAAAAACAGCTAAAAGTCGTACTCGTACTCGTAGGATTTTGTCCACTTTTTGTCGAAGGAGCAAGGAAAATGAGAGCAAAAATTGGAGGAGTACAAGTAAAATTTCGGATGCATATTATCTGAAGAATTTTCTACCATGTAGCATTTGAAAAATAGATAGATAGATAGATGGATACAAGTTTTGTCTTGATCTCGTCGCCTTGTACATTGTACATTGTACACTGTACACTTCTCCTACTGAGCTGACTGATAGTCACAACCTTTTTCCCATTTCAAAGTTAGCGAGCAAACAACCCACAAGGCCTAATCAGTCATGCTTTGCCATTGTACTCTTTCACTCTCTACTAGATTCCTACTATCACATTGCACATTTTTCCGTGTTGCAAGATCTCTTCTCTTCTCACTGACATTAGTCTAGGACTTGGTATTTTTCAAGTCTTAGTCTACTGAAAAGAAGACCACAAGAAGCGTGCAGACATACAGCAATATATAATGTATATACGAATATTAGATATACACAATCTAAATCTTTTCTTTCTCTAAATACATACATACTTGTATAAGCATGTTCCCTGCTATGTCGGGTAGTAGGTAGTATACATGTACAATGTACATAGTTTTTGTACTTTTCTTCATATTCAAACCACACAACCCACAGTTCAGTTCCTCCAAGCTGCAGCTGAGGAGAAGTGTGAGTATAGAGAAAGAGGGAGAGAGAGAGAAGGAGAGTGTTGTAGTAAAAAATAGTAGTCGAGCTATTTTTACAAGGTCCATCTATTTAAAGCTCATAGGTAACATTTTGCAATACTCCAGCCGTTCCGTCTTTTTCTTCTTCTACTAGTTTTTCTTCATTCCTTTAGGTACAACTTGAAAGTTGAACGTTGAACATTGAACGTATTCGTATTCATGCCACAACTTGAAATGACAAACAAAAACAAACTTTTCTGCCACTTCTGCACATACTTTTATATATTTGAATTTTGTTGAACATTTTGTACATTGTACTATGTGCATAAATAGTTGGACTTCATGTGTCTTCTTACATCTTATCTTTTTCACGTTTCCAACAATTTCAGAAACTAGAGTATTTAAAATAAAGTTTACAGACAGTTAGCATATTTGTTAGAGCAAAAATTAAACAATAACAATTATATAGAGAAGGACTGAAAATAATTTTGCTATTCTACTTACTTACATATATAAGATGAAATCATAGTGTTCCCATTCTTTTTCTATTTCTATTTTTGAAACTTTATCTACAAAATTTTTTATACAGTATAATATATACTCTAGTACCTTATTCATTTCAGAAATTTTAGCAGGAACTCTCAATTGATACTATATACTAGATTTTGCACACGAACTACAACCGATTTCAACATTTTGGGTATTTGATATAGGTACTTTTGTACTAAACCTGCTATCAAAATACTATTCAAAATTCAAACAAAAACTGGCCTATGAATGTTCACTTTTTAATGCAAAAAAAACAAGATTAAAATCTCTTAAAATGAATGAATTGAAAGTAAAGACTATTAACTTGCATATTTTCGTATTCCCTTTCAAAACTGAAAGATATTACACATTTTCCTCAAACTTTACTTTTGTAACTCGTGTATAAAAATTTCCAATCTAATATCTATAATTTAATGGACTATACTCCAGATTCCGGATTCCAGACTCCAGACAACGACAATCTTGTAGAATGTAATACAACTTCTAAAAATGTTTACTTTCTTTGATTCCACCTAAATAAATATTCATTCGTAAAATGTTCCTGTCATAAACCTGTCTGGAATTCATAAGTCTAGCCGGTCTCTGGCATAAAAAGAGCGGCAAAGAATAAAGTTTGAAAATTAGCATGCACATTTTGCATTCCCCAATGTTTCATCTTTCCGTTCAAAAGAGTAGTACATAAAATACCTCATAGTTAAAAGCACAAAGACTGATTGTGTGGAACACAAGTATGTACATTGTACATAGTAATTTGAGTAACTGAAAGAAAATGTGTGAAAACTCCTTAAATAAATTCCCCAACTTTGTCACCGTCCTTTTAACAAGTTGCCACACTCTTTTCCTCCTCCTTTCTTCCCTAGAGAACCCTAAATACTTGCCACATTGTTCATTCCTTCTTCCTTCTTGGCGGAGAGATATATGTATTTTGTCTAGTTTGTAAAAAGTTTACCATGAAGAAAGATGGGGGAATTATGTACGCTCCACTCTTGTTGTTGACTTTGAGTTTGACTCTGACTCTGACTTCCGCTTTGGCATGAGTTTTCTCAAGTGTGTGTGGTTGCGACTCACGTAAATTTCTCCAGCACACACTTGTTGGCTCAACTTTTCCTCCACTCCCTTCTACTCGAAGATAAAGTTGGGCATGAGAACGGGGAGGACGTGTATGCAAAAACTAGGAGAACTAGAAGAACCTAGACTGTAGATTCTAGACTCTAGACTGTAAATAGGCAAAAACACAAGGCATAAATTTCCGAAAGGGACAAAAAAAAACAAAGTAAGGAAATATACATTTACTTACAAAAAAAACAATATTCTCTCTTTTTTCTCGTCTGCCATTTTGAAACTCGAGGTGCTGACTTTAGATATTGCACAATCTCTCTTGTGACTGCAGTCCATTTTATTCTTCGTATAACTATTAACCGTACCTTTTCCAACATCTATATCATTTTATACATAAAACGCCCGGCTATACGTTTCACTCTTTTCTACTATATATCTACATGCATCTTTCATATCTAATGAACCTTTCAGTTTTAGCTCTGTAAATCATTTAGCAACGTCAACATTTGCTAACAGAAACTGAAAACTTGAATGTGGAAACGGACGTACTTATAAACTTTTACTTATTCTTTTTTTATATACATTCTACTCATTATTTAATGGAAAAAACACAAAGATAAATAATTCTCCGTCTGCTATTTGTTTGAATAAATGGCAAAGAGAGAGAAAATGTAGAACACAAGACAAAAATGTTCCTTCCGGTTCCTTTTTTTACCATGATATTAAACAAAAGACAGTCAAGTACTACTTATAAATGTTCTAAGTCTTTGTGAAGCTGCAAATGACAGGGGAACCAATTCGCAAACATTGGTCTTTTATAGATTTAGAACAATGGGAAGAATAATAAGATAAGAAGACTAGGAATAGTATGGACGAATGGTGGAAAATGATGGAAATGTTACATCAATGAGAAAGAAGCTTAAATGAGTTCATTTCAGAATCCCTCTCTCTCTTTCTCTCTTTGTCTCTCACTCTCTGTCTGTCTTGTAGAGATGTAGAGTCTGTAGAGTCATGCATTCTCTATTCATTGGAACAAATGAGCAATTAATTCCAACCGCTAGCTTAAGAGACTTGATACTAATCGAAAGGAAAACATGCTCAACTGAAGAGCGCGGCGGATACATAACAGCAAGTGGTCTCTTACAACTTTCTCCAACTTGGATAAATGTAACCTAAATTTATAGATAGAATCTATCTCGTAGACCCACTCACCCACCTCAGTCCTTGTTCCATGCGTGCATTGTTGCATTACGGAGAGTAGGGCGAGAAATAATCTGCGCGCAAACTCGGTTCATTTTCTTTTGAGGTAATTCTACCTTTTTACTACAACTACCACAACAGCTTGTTCTACCACTACTTTTTTTCATTCCTCTTACTTTCTTTGATTTCCTGGACACTTTCCATTGCCATAAAAGTGTTTTGGAGTGTTCACGTTTGTAGCTCTTTTTTTGTTTCAATATAGAAATTTTCGAGTTTCCATCATTTTTAGGGAAACGTTCCAATTTTATGGACAAATACTGAAGGACTGAAGCTGTATAGCTTTTATTATACTTTCTACTTCTTTTCATAAGTTTCTCATACATAGAATATAGAGCATGGAACGAAAATCTGTGTGAATAGAAACAAAATCCCAATTTTTTGAGAAAAGTAAAGTAAACGGATTTGTAGTTTGTACACATACGATACATACTATACAAAAAGGAAATATCTTACATTGAAATCTAAATATGAATCCAAATCCAAATATTTTCAAACTGATTTAAGATTTCAAGTCTTTAGATAAGCTGAAGCCTATAAGCCTTTTTTATCTCATTCTCTAGAACCATCCTTGACTAGAAACTATATACAATATACATACTAGACTTTCTACTCTAAACAATGAAATAGTGTGAAAGGAATACACACATAAATGGACAAGATTGATGGGGAATAAAATGCAAAAGCCTATTGATTTTTTCTTCAAATACTGAAGCTGTCAAAACAAATTTACAGTATGCCATTACTATTTTGTACATACATGTATAATACTTGTAATATGTATTCAAGAGACTGTGAAATTTTGGGGGATGGATGTATTCTTACGATACTCCTCTCTCGGGCAATTTAACTCAAACATGATAGAATAAAATAAGCATGTTGTACGATGTAAAATGTATAGTGTCTATTCTATGTTCTATCTTCAGGTCAGTCTGCAGTTATCATCGTTTCAACCAAATTATACGTCCAACAAATTGTTCAAAAAAGATGGATGAAATTATAATCTACTATATTTACTGCATACTACGAAAACATTATTGATAATATTTTATATTTTTTATTCTATTCTGAATCTCTGACAGATCCTATTGAGTTGAATACTCGTAAAAATACATGCATACAAATTTACAGTACTGAATTAGTCAAGTATTTTTATTTTGTACACATCTCGATTATTCCTCTTACATCATCATCCTCTTACATACTGTTTTTTTGTAAAACCAATGAATGTACAGAAGAAGAATGTTTGTTCAAGGGAAAAAGCACTAGAAACTATAGAAATTTCAAACTACAGTAGTTTACAGCATGAGGGAAAGATGTGGCGTGCCACTGCACAATTTTCCTATATTTGTACAAATTCAGGTTATAACTTTTTCAAAAAATGCGAGCTATACACCTTTTACACATCCACACATTCCATGACCCATGATGATCATGATGATCATGTTTTCCTTCCAGCAGAAATCGTAGAATATACCGTATACGTTGTGCCTACAAAAAAATATAGGAGACGTACAGAGTTGTGTCTGCAGTTGAATAAAAAATGGATGAATAAATTACAGGTCTCACTGTATTCCAGTAATATACAACAGACTACACTTTATATGATATAATCTAACTTTGCTACGTTTGACATTTGCTGAGCTCACTGCTCACCATGGAATACTTAAAATAGGAATGTCAATGAAAAAGATGGAAGATTTTGTCAATATTTGCTTCCTTTTGTCTTTTTATAACTTTAAATGTTATCATGCACTCACACATTTGATTACACTTTCATAAAACTTATCCTGAAATGAACATGTAAAATTTGAAGAGGGGATTCACCACCAAAGATATTACGCTATGCTATGCTATGCAATGCATGAATGCAATTTAGTATGAATGTAATATTAATTATTATTATGTAATAGAATAATGGAAAATAAGTAAAAACAAATAAGTCTTACAAGAGTTTGTATCAAAACTGGAGTTGAATTCAACAAATATAGAAGATGGTTAAACTTAAAGTGGAGAAATGAGGAGAGGATTTGAGTTTGATCAAGTTAAAGTTTACTTTGGGAAAAGTTATTCAAGTCTCTTGGAATCTTGTCGTAGTCTTATTAGAAATAGAATAAATGTACAAAGACATTGAAATTGTCTGGATGAAATTGTCATTAATAGTGTTTTCTTCTTCGTCACGATCATCATCATTTTGTGTACCATCCTCCACTTGACTGTCAACTTTGTCTTTTCCATCTTTACCACTATCAACATCCAGATCATCATGGTCGTCATAGTCCCTTTTGTCATTGAAGGAGGATGACGTACAAAGTACATCAAATGTAGAGTAAGAGTTGGCTTTAGATTTAGACTTAGATTTAGAGTTAAAGGGAGAAGACGGAGCATCACATTCACAATCACAATTGTAATAGAATTTGGTGACAGATACACAAAACAAATGCCAGGACAATAAGAAAAGAACAAGGAAAATCAATGAAATTTCTTTTTCTTCTTTTTTCCTTTTTTCTCTTTTCCTTTCTTCTAGTTCTCTATTTCTGTTTTCTATTATTTGTATTTGTGTTTGTATTTCTGGTTGCGTGGATATTCCAACTCGTCTTTTTATTTCTAACTCACATTTTGCCTCAACTTGGGCGTTAACCGTAGGGAAAGTTTTCAATTTGATTACACTCTGATTTTCGTACTCAGTTTGGTTTTGGGCAATTTCTTCTTCTTCCTGTTCTATCTCATCAGTCTTTGTGTTTACTCGCACTGGCACAACAACAACATTCACCACTTTATTTTCAACTTTTGTCAACTGTTTTGCCGAGAGCGCGGATGAGCAGTCGACAATGGGAGAAATCAACAATCCCATCTCATTTTCCCGCCCATTCTCATTTTTCTTCTTCAGATTCGATTCTGGTTTTGGTTTTGGCTGTGGTTTATTCTTTTTTGTCTTCTTTATCTTTAGTTTTCCTAAACTACAAATCCAAACATCTGCATCTTGTACTAGAAAGGACGGTGAGGAGTTGTGAATGGGATTGATTCCTTTTCCAAAATCCAAGTCAAAGTCAAAGTTCCAAGACAATAGAGCAAGAGTTAAACTACAGATGTTGACCTCAGATTGACACTCGCTTTGTTTGACTTGAACCATTTTCCAGGACCGGAACTGAATTTTGGGTAACGTCACTAGTCATAGCTCAAAGCTCCTTTTTCATGTATAATGATTTACATAAAATCGGAGAATTAGTTTGGGATTTATGGGACATGTCGCCTTCCTTTCGGATCCAACAATAAATAAATCGATGGTTTGGGCTCACTAATCACTTTTACCAAGGCTCTAACTCTACACTTAATGCTCTACACTTTGCACTATACACTATGTACTTGTATAACATCATAAAGTGTGCAGTATAAAAATGCCAATTGGTGTTTATATCGATATTTCATTTGCACTCCACATTCAATTAATTTATAAGAGGCTTTCTTCTTCTTCATCCTTTCTTTCTTTCTTTAGACTGGAACGGAATGGAGTCAAAGAAACATGTAGAATGTGGAAACGGTCCACCATCCAAGTACCCAGGGATTAAATTGCTTAGAATTTCTATAAATTTAAGACGATGGGGAACTTTTCCCATTCTCAAAGGAATGAGACTTTAGTCTATAAATCCAAATGTCCTGGACTAGAGCTCCATTTTACTTTCTCCTCAACATGTTAAAAGCTAAAAAGTCTTAAAAGACTTAAAACTTTAGCACAGTTTTTCCTCGTTTTGTACTTTGTACTTTGTACAGCCGACTTTTCTTTCTACTATTGATTTTTCAATTCCGATTCCGATTCTTTTGATTTCTAATTCTATTTCAAATTTCAGTGTAGTAGAATTTTTATATTTATGACAGTTTTCAACTAGGACAGTCAAATTTTGAAACATCAGTGTCTTTCAATCTGGATTTTTATTTTTTACTGTACATTATACATTATACATGTATGAGTGAATTCAATTGAGTGGCAAGTGTCGCTCCACAACTGATCTGATCTACTTTCCAAACTTTCCATTCTAAATTCTACATGAAATGATGTAAATCAGGATTGAACAGAGGACTCAATACTTTGCGTTTACATTTGCATTTCCATAGTTCAGTAGTTTGTAATTCCTCTTGTGTAACTACTTTTAATACTTAATATAAATGGGCGAGCTGTCACGTCCCACGATTTGGACTGATTAAAACATGGATGCTATTCCCTTGTGTATCGTTCATTTGACGTTGCAATCAGTTGACATTTAATTCCACGTTTGCTAAACTAAACACTGAACACTGAGCACTGTAGTAAATACTATAAAGACTTGTGTACACTGTAAACTGTGTAATATGTAATATACGCATATGACTTTCTTGGTGCGTAGAACAGTAGAACAGACGTCAAACTTTCATTTTGTTCCACATGCATAATGCATATTCATAAACCTAATTTTGTAGATACGTAGAATTCAGAATTCAGAAAACAATACGAGTTTCCTTGCCCGCTCTGTTGTTTTCCCTTCCTTTTGTAATCACGATCGTAACTGTAATCCTTATCATACTCATGCACATACATATTCACAGCATCACATTCATCGGGGTGGAAGCACTAACACTGGTTAAAACTAGAAACACGCCTACACCCTACACTTTTCCAACGTATTCAAATATTATATATTAAATATCAAAACTCACAACTCACAACTTTCACCACGGATCAAAAGAACAACACTATAATAATATTTAGACGATCGAATACGTACGACGTACAAACACTGTACACTGTACAAACTACAAACTGCCAAAGCTGTATTATGAACACGTAAATAATTGCAAACTTAAAACTAAAATAATTCAGGAAAACTGTTGACACATGTTGATTCATGGATTCATGCTTATCATGTTTCTCCTTTCTTGTATAAAATTATGTAGACGTTCATGCGTGGACATTTCCATTTCCACTACACTACACAGAAATATATACAAATATTCAACAAAATCCAATGTATCGTAATTTGTGCACTTCAAAAATTGTTCTCTAGTAAACTATACGGCCTACAAATATTTGTGTTTTGTGTGTACGGGGGAAAGGAAAAGGACGGGCTAAAACGTATAACATTGTATCCCTGTACAACGTACAACGTACACAGTAAACATTAAACAACCTGGGTTGTTTCGATATCCTATATCCTGCTTTCACTTTTACGATTCTTGCATGTCTAATGCCTATAGTGGATACACGGTACACAACACATGCAATCTCAAGTATCTGAATGTGGAGAACTCAAACTGAAACTAGAACTGGAACTTGTATAAAATTGTACGATATCAACAAATGTATTTAAATTTTCAACTTTATTTGGATTCCGAGTTGGATTTAAGTTTAAACACTGTGTAGATTTTAATCTTTTGTCATATTATTAGCATTCAACCGTTCCCTCAGTTCACTGTACAGTTAAAAACACTTGGATATAAACGAATATACATTGTAGACTGTAGATATTTTAAAACTATTTTGAAAATAGCTTGCTTTTGTCGTCGTCGTTCCCTCTTTGAGATTTCTGCTCCGTCTACGGTATTTGTTTTACAGTTCCAGTTGTGTTTGTATTTATACTTGTACTTGTACTAGTTACACAATGTCATTTTCTATTATTTTAGTATAATGATATGAAATTGACAAGTGAGACGAGCGGACTGTGAGATCACAGAGACAAAGAGAATGAAAGTTGAAACGGGAAAGCCAGAGTGTTATAGGAGCTAGATTTTCTATTTTCCCATCCCATTTTCTATTTTCTATCCATTATAACAAGGAAGATATTGATGGAGAAGAGAGTCACAAAGCACTGAGCTGGAAACTGCAAATGTGTGTGGAATTTATTGGAGTAAAAGCTCCAACACTTTTGGCTGGTGTTGGAGGTTGGAGGTTGGAGGTTGGAGGCTGATGCTGATGCTGTGGATGGTGGATGGGTTTAGGTTAGTGGCGTCAAGGAAGAGAGGGAAATGGAAAGTTTATATCGAAACGCGCAGAGTAGAGCGATTGCACGACTGGGTTTGGTCTCTTCTGCCACTATCTCTTACGCGATACATGCTTTATGTGTTGAATGTTGAATGTTGAACGTTGAATGTTGACACCAAAGATATCTAGGTATGCTTCTTTTATAGAACTGCAACCGTTAATCCTGATATTTCAACCGTACTGATACTCAGAAAATAACAACAGTATGATTAAACCTATTTCAAGCTGAGAAACGAAATCAAATTTCTTTTTATAGCCTTCTTTTTGTGCACTGCATAAAGTATATTATGTACATGTAAAATGTCTTCTTTGTACTTTTTGACACTTTTTGAAGTTTCTTTTCCTCCATTTTAAGGTTTATTTCTACCTCGATCCTAGATTGCTCTCAGCCAATTCTTGTAAAATGCATTTGTAGAAATATAAAAATGTGTTCACAATTTTTTGCTACCGGCAAATTTGACCACTTCATTACAGTACAATGTATAGACGGCACACAATGTGTAACACAGAAAGGTGTAAATTATATAACTGTTGTCACTGTGACAGCGGATGTGATACATCCATGTGGAGGGAAACACATAAATGAACTGAGGGAAAAGTAATTTCAAAACTATAACATGAACAGGCACAAAGAAAAAATAGTTGGAGTTTTTCAGACAACCACTAACCACTCCTTCTATTTCGCACATGCATTGATGCACAGATGAAAGATCTCACAGTATACCATACATTGTACATTGTACATATATAGATTTTATTTGTTATATTTCATGCACATCTAAACATATAGTTTTCTGCTGCTGCGGAGATGATACAGACAATATATTTGTGCTCCTTTCTTCCTCAAACAATCCACTTTAAACGATGAACTTTCCCCAGAATTCCGGAGCATCATCCCTACATTTCACGGAAATATGTGTGGAGTCTAGAGTATACAGTCGTTTTAGATTTCCTCTCTTC